>CABFOW010005981.1:23890-36564 GCA_902141385.1 Timema californicum
GATTGTCAAGGTACCACTTGTAACAACTCAGAACCATGTCCCCTTGTAGACGAAGATGATAATGATTGTCAAGGTACCACTTGTAACAACTCAGTACCATGTCCCCTTGTAGACGAAGATGATACGGATTGTCAAGGTACCACTTGTAACAACTCAGAACCATGCCCCCTTATAGACGAAGATGATAATGATTGTCAAGGTACCACTTGTAACAACTCAGTACCATGTCCCCCTTATAGACGAAGATGATAATGATGATTCGTCTGAGCTTTGAGCTTTCGAATCAGATATTCATTTTATACAAGCTCTCCATTCTGATGCATTGCTAGAAATATGTGTATGTTCATGTCAACAAATTGTATTCCAATTTATGATAAATATTTTCAAAGCTATAGATCTCTTACTATACATAGGAAATTTTACTATATTTCATTTATCATCAATACATTTTTGGAGTAAAATGTATATTTTCAAAGATAATTATGACTTTCACTCCGAAGATCAATAATTTCCTCTATTTTTTTCAAGATGGTGGCAGACTTTGGTAGACTTTATTCCATCGTTTTTATATGATTTTTTTCCTAATAGAATCCGTTGATAGCAATTATTTTGCAATTAGTTCTAATTTAAAATAAGAAATAACGATAGTTTGACTGGACATTGGTAGAAGATGAGCTGTTTGATGGAAGCGGCTCTGTCCGGCTCTACACAGCAGATAAAATAATTACTCACTGGAGACAACATTCTGTAACAATATCGAACAAATGGATTGAAAAATTCAAAGCCTTCAGTGAAAATGATGTTTCCTACAAATATATTGGTAGAATATGGTCTCTGTTTACCAGGAACCAATACACTTGATGAACGTGTGTGTTCTTGGTTGGACAATATGTGGTCCAGTGATAAAACTCATTGCATGTTGAAACCTTGACATGTATTCTAATTACTAAATATAATTTTAACCAAACTCGTATGAGATTTTATAAAAACATCCAGGAAAACTGATTATTATTGAAATCAATCCATTTTCCCCCCAAAAATATATAAGAAGCGAAATTAGGAAAGTAGATTATGTACTTTTGTAGTGTTTTTTTTAAATATTAAAACCGTTTTGTTTTACTGCTACACTTGTTTCTTTATTGCTTGGATGGGGTTACCTGGCGGTCTAGGGGGGTAAGGTGTCAGACTTCTGTGCTGGCGGCCGGGGTTCAATCCTCGGTCCCGGCAAAGATTAATCTGATTACCAAACCCTTCCTTCACCTCTGACAAGACATCTTGTGAATGTGGGGAATGCCAGGCCTCCACCGTGGTTCGGATCCCACGTTAAACTGTAGTTCCTCCATTTCATCTCACAATCACCCTACCATTACACATTAGCGTAAGTGCGTATAACCCGAACGGGTAGTAAGACGCGGTGCTAATAGTAATAATACTCATATCAAATATTTGTTGGGTTTTTTTCTCACAAACTTACTTTTATAATATTAATATATAATATAGATAAAAAAAAGTACATTTTATTGTATTCTTTTACTATTCTATGTTAAATGTCATGGTATTAAGTTTGAAAAACAAACAAAACAAAATGGCCACCCTAATTATTATTTGTGAGTGTTGTTTCCAGTGGTGTGTGAGTGTGAGTGTAGAAACGTTGTAGAGTGATGAGTGAAGTGTTGCTGTTCGCAGGAGGGGCGGGAGGGAGGCGCGGACCTGGCCACCAGCCCTCGCAGGCAAGCATCTCAGACTCTGGGCACCTCCGCTGGACTCAGACTCAAGGAGCCGCCGCCTATGGTCGTTCAAGGAGACTTCAGGAAGGTAACCAGGCCTTCTATTTCTAGCAACATTTATATATATCAGTCGGATCTATTTCGTGTCCAAAAGTTGTAAACATTGATATTTAGCTCAATGAATAGTTGAAAATATCGCAATGGCACTGATCTTAAGTTATACTGGTATTTATTATATCGTTTCTTTTCTTTCTTTTTTCAAAAATATTAAAGTTTCATACGTAGCACAATCTCAGCCACATCTAAATAATATTAAATGTTAAAATATAATTTAAATGCTATTTATTTTGGTACCGTACGATGTTTAAACATCGTTGTATTGTATTAATTCCCATAAAATGAATCAAGTAAAAGCGTCAGAGTAGTAGTATCGTAAAATAGGTGATTACAGCTTAATTGCTTTGGCCATGTTGTATTTATGTAGCGACAAGGGCTGACTGCAAATAAGCAAGTAGGGGGGTAGGGGGGTCGCTGCCCTTAAAGTTGTAACGGGACACTACCCCCTCCTCTAGTGTTCGACAAAACAGTAGGGTTGGTCGCACGTTCAAGCCAATGCCAATATTGTATCTTAAAAAAACAGGGCATATACAAAAATACTGTTGGCATAAGAAAGAAAAAGAAAACATTATTATTTTCCTAGAACCAAAGCACTTATATCCTCTGCATTTCTGAGGTATTTCTAAGTCTGAAAAATAATTTTGATCCTTGGCTAGCGTAGCTAGTGAGCATATGTGCTGTGTGCAGGAACTTTATGAACATTTCAACTCACTTTCAGTTTAAAAACTAATCCAAATTGGGATGGCTAAACCACAGGAATAGTTATTATCTATTTTAATGCCTTTGGTGGAAGTTCTTAGTTGCTTAGCGTAAAGTATGATGTGTTATTTGTTCCTGGACTGGAAGTTAATATTTTTTTTCCGTGGGCTTGACCCTCGATAGAGGTCGTAAAATTAATTATTGTTGTTGAAAGTTTCTGCAAGTTTGTTGACAGAACGGGAAAAGTTTGTTGTTGTATGTGAATTTTGCAGCAAAAAATAAATAAAGAAAAAAACTAGTTTATTTGCATGAAAAATTATCCCCCTAAGATTTTCACCAAATAAATAAATTTTTTAAGTCACTCAAAGTGGGTTCCTTGCCAGTGGAAACCCCCTTTTGCGAATCATGTATATAATTTGGTGAACAACGACGTCTACTATTTCCTGCAAGTACATCCAAAACTCGAAAAGTTTGTAAATTGGTCCATATCGACCTTTGTGGACCCCTTGGAGGATATAGGTAAACGATGCTGAACCAAGATGACTTTTGATGCTAACGAACTATATTTTTCTTACGGGAAAGGCAACACGCTATGGAAAAATGGAAGACATATTTAAAGATTGCCAAGATATATTTGGGAGGTGAAGTACAAACTATCAGGCTTGATAATGGGCTGGACATTGTAAAAAAGGAAATGAACCCGCTAAACTTTAAAATAACGGAACAAGTTTCCTAGCCTAATCTTAAAGAGCCGCAAACCTTTGAAGAGTCCATAAAGCACCTTGAACGGAAACAGTGGAAACTGGCGATCGATCGAGAATTACGAGCTCTGAAAGAAAATGACTTCTGAATGGAAGTGGGTCGTCCTGAAAATACAAAGGTCGGTAACTGCAGATGGGTCTTTAATAGAAAGCGTAATGACTACTGAGACCGGAATATCAGAAATATTTAAATAACGATTGGTGGCAAAGGGCTTGCAACAAACTGATCAATTGGATCTCTCAGAGATAAATACCAAACTGACAACACTTAGAGACTTTCCTTTTGAGTCACTGATCAATTTGGGTTGCCTATCCTACAAATGGATGTTAGAAGCACTTTATTTTATGGCGAAATAAAGGAAGAGGTGTTCTTGCAGGTATCCTAGGAAATTGAACCGTAGAACTACCAAATTTGGAAACTAAAGAACTCTATATATGGACTGAAAAAAATCACTTCGCTTTTGGAATGAAAAACTCAATTCATTTGTGACGAAGAATGGTTTTAGATATCTTAAAAATACTATTACAGAAATGACAGAGAAGAAAGACTTTATATTCTCGTTTTTCCTGACTATCTTTTAATGGTAGACTCACTCTCTTGAAGAGATTGCATCTTTGAAAAGTAATTTCATGGTGAAAGATATGGGGACAGTTCAGAAGTATCTTGATAGATAAATTTGGAAGCAGGGATTCTTGAAATGTCTAACAAAAATATCACAGTGATTTTGAGAACCTTTTTTTTTATGTAGATATGCAGACCGGCATGTACACCTTTGGAGCCCGCTGTTAAAATGTACAACCTGCAGTGAGACATTCTCTAGAGTCAATAGTTGGAAACAAGATGCCGCAAATCGGTCTGATGTACGGGTTGTTTGGGTCAAGGCCTGACTTGTGCCCATCAGCGGGGTACATCAGCTGCCATCAAGACTGTGCAAGCGTTAAAACAAGTGCTACGCTACTTAAAGAAACGACCAACTTGAATGATATAAATGACCGAAATTAAACCAATACTGAAATAGAGGGCTTTGTAAATTCATACTGGGGAGGAGACTTGTAATATAACGTGTCTACCACGGGCTAACGCCGGTCTTGTGTTTCTTGGTGATAGAGGAAACTAGCAGCAAGGGAAGCTTGTCTTCTCGCAGGTATGCTAAACAAAATGTTTGAGGACAGCCAATCCGCAATCCGGGTAGCCAAGAATCCTGAACACCACAAAAGGATCAAACATATCAACTTACGGGAGCATTATTTTCTCCCCGTGTCTCCTTTCTTGTTAACATCCACCCCCTAAGCCCTCCAATATCAGACATAAGCTTTAATATCTCAAGTCTACCACCATCAGTAAAGTTTTCCAAACTTCCAAATTTGCTAAGCGCTTCAAGAACCTTTTCCTCTGCTGTGTGAAGACTTTCCAAAAATAGTTTTTTTTTTGCTTTCTTCGCCATTTACATAATAATTAACGTTAATTAACATAGCTTGATATTTTCACCTGACAAGCGAAACAGCTCGCGTAGTGGCATACACCGTACCATGTCGGTTCGACTCCTTGCTTTAAAATATACCAACACTATTTTTACTGTCCCATAAACTGAGTTGTATACTATATAGTCCGCAGTTTTTAATACATCCATTACGTTAAATGTAATGTATAGTATATATAGTCGGGATTGACGGCTGAAGAATCCCTAGTTATAACAACCGGGAGGACCACTGCATTAAACAACTCAGACTTGATTATTATTTTATTATATCACGTGCACAAAAGAGGACCACGTTCAGTCGCTTGATTTCAGATAAACAAAACAAAACACTACCGGCCCAGAAAGCGACAACAGTAAAACTAAATGCGCGTTGCAAATGCAGAGACATACAACACACAACATACCACCCGACTAAAATAACACATATTTTGAACAACAAATTAGAAGGTCGGTATTAAATAGAACAATATAAAAGATAATTAACACTGGAAGCGCTACTGTACGTTAGTCAATTGGTAGGCGACAAAGCTTTTGTATCACCCGTTTGACAACACTGGATGACGTACGGACAGTAGCTGCTCGAACAAGATTGTCAAGACCACAATGGATCTCTTCCACCACTGCCAATCTCCACTGTAGAGGTGGAACGTCATCCTCCTTCAGAAGCACAACCCTCCCTGGTTGTAGATCGGGAGATACAGTGGTCCACTTGGAACGCTGCTGGAGTTGTCTTGAGTAGTCGGATGACCATAACTTCCACAGCCGCTGGGTGCATTGTTGAACCAGTTGCCACCTAGACAGTCTGTCCATGGGGATGTGTGTGTAGTTTGACTCTGGTATTGCGGTGATCGGCCACCTATCAAGAAATGACCAGGGGTCGGACTTTGAGGATTACTGGGATTGGCTGATAATATACAAAGAGGATGAGAATTGAGGCAAGCTTCTATTTGTGCCAAGACTGTACACAACTCTTCAAAGGTTACACTTGTATTGCCTACAACGTCTCATGTGTAATTTCATCGACTTGAACCCCGCTTCACAAAGGTCACCAAAGTGTGGTGATCCTGGCGGTATGAAATGCCATTGTATACCCTCAACACTTGCAAAACCAGCCACTTGATACTTAAACTTATCATCCTGAATAAGATATAGACAGCCCGAAGAGAATTATTTGCCCCTACAAAATGAGTATCATTATCACTGTAGATATTGTTACTTCTTCCGCGTCTGGCAGAAAATCTATGAAGCGCCGCTACGAAGGCCTCTGTTGTCAGATCGCTTACCAGTTCCATATGGATAGCCTTTGTTGCAAAACATATTAATATCGCTGTGTAGCATTTTACCTTGATCTTGCTACGCCACCCGCCTTGACGAATTAAGAATGGACCAGCGTAATCCACACCACAGTTCAGAAATGGCCTTGCTGAACGTACACGAGATTCTGGTAACTGTCCCATCAGTTGCTGAGCTGCCCTTGCCTTAATCTTGAAGAGTTTCATACACTTGTAGACTATTTGGCGTAAAACACTTGCCATTCAATATCCAATATCGTTGTCTGAGAGCTGCAAGTAATAACTGGGGTCCAGCATGAAGTAATCTTAGATGCTCATTTTGGATGATTAATCTTGTGAGGTTGGAGCTTGCTGTCAAGATTATAGGGTGTTTCTGGTCTTACTCAACCTCAGCATGTTGCAATTGACCTCCCACTCGTAGAAGACTGTCTTCGTCAAGGAAAGGATGAAGATTTCTAAGAACGCTCTTCCTTCCAATGTATTTAAGATCTTGGAGATCTTTAACCTATTGTGAGTATGATGATAGCTGTAGCTTTCTGATGAAATGATGCAAAGTTTATCGAGGCTCCTTCGCCGTTATCGTACCCTGGTGTCTTATTTGCTCTTTTCTTGCATTGGTTGTGAGGTGAAAACAATAACTTATTACTCGCTGCAATCTGGTTAGTGATGAGAATCTCGTGACAATTTCCTCAGGATTCTGTGTCACTGCCATATGCACTGCTTGGTTCTTACGTTCGGGCATCTCCTCCTCGGGTGTAATATAACAATAGGGCCATTGATCACCTTCCTTTGCCAGACAATCTGACCTGTACCACCATTTGTTGTGCTTGCAAAGGTCTTCTGGAGCTGCTACTCTGGAAAGGATGTCAGCAGGATTGCATTGTGTTGGAACGTGCTTCCAATCACAATCTGACGTCAAATGTTGAGTTTCTGAGACCCTGTTTGCTACGGAGGTCTTCCATTTTGTAGGTGTTGCTGCCAGCCATGCTAACACAACTGTAGAATCCGTCTACAGATGTATGCTGTTAGCGAGTAGACATAAAAACCATGCGGTCTTCTTTACAAGTCTCGCCAATAGTAAAGCACCACATAATTCCAAGCGAGGTAGTGATATCTGCTTCAGAGGTGCCTCCCGTGACCTAGAACACAGAACATGTACACTGATGTCACCTTGTTTGACGACACAGAGAAGATACAAGCAAGCGCCAAATCCTGCTTCGTAAGCATCTGCGAATCCATGTATTTGGGTGTTGGCTATATATAGGTTCATGACACTTAACCAATCGCGGTATTTTTAGGTTGTTTAGGAGTGGCATTTGACTGTAGAGCAAACTCCATTCTTCTTGCAGTTCTATGGGAAACACATCATCCCACTGCGAAGGACATGACCATAAGCACTGCATGAATCTCTTGCAATGAAGGATCACTGGTCCTAGAGGACCGAGTGGATCTAAGATCGAAGATATGATGCCTAATACTATCCTTTTAGTGACTGGACCTTTATGAACCTTTACACGTATATCACATTGTAGCTCATAGATTGCAGGATGCCACAACAAACCCAGAGTCTCTACTCCCTCGTAATGGTTGAACTTGGATGGTGGTCGTGTTACACACTTAATAGCACCGTATCTTTACTATTTTAACTGCTAAATGCTTCAAATTAGGCTTGAAATAAAAAAAGATTGACAATTATTTACACACCTTTGAATTATTCGTGTTTTTTCAAACAATGTATTTAGGATGCTGCACTTCAATTACTGATGTCTGGACCGTGTCGTGTGGTTGGTATCACTACTCTCGCGGTGCGGTTCACTGGTGATACAGCTCGAACATCACTGGAGATGGTTCGCGAAATGTTTCATGGGCACCTCATTTCACCATGTGAGAACATCCCCTGGCCACCACCCTCACCAGATTTAACAGATTCACACTTTTCAGGGACTTAAAGAATTGTGGGGTGGAAGCTGAAGAAGTTCAACAAGAGACATTGAAGGATGTTTTTTTAAAAAAACAGAATAATTCCTGGGGAATGTAGAAAATGGTCAATCTTTTGTTGTTATTTTAAGTTTAATTTGAAGCATTTATGATGGATTAAATGGTAAGCTATCATATTTTTTGGTTACGTTTGTAGCTGCATCTAAATATCGTATTATTTATAGTCGTTAAAATAGTAAATATATAGTGTTATTAAATGTGTTTTGCCCCATCCTGTATATACACACTAACACTATATATATATATATATATCTTAATTTCAACATTTATTAAGATCCTTGGGTTTGTATTATCGTCAAGAATTGGAGGGATTCAAACAACTCACTTCCTATCTTCTGTATGTAACTCACAGGTGAGCGGGATCTCGACTGAAATATTCCGCCAAATCGAGACGGTCGAGAACGACCATGACGCGACAACGGCAGCAGCGCTGGAAGCTGTGGAGAGGAGGGGAGAGATGGTCGTCAGGTTCCTGGACCCGAGACAGATCGGGAGGGCCGCAGCCGAGGCGGCCAAGAGGTTCCTCTCGACGCAGGTCAGTGACGTCGTCACGTGGTCCCAATAGGAACCCAGGCTAGCTACACCATCTCCTATATAATCATTGCTCTTAGATCATTTAATTTGGTTGTGTGTTAATTTAAAATTGGAAAATATGACTATCACTGTAATGAGTCACATGACTCTAACACGCAGTCTTGCAATAGTAAACTATAGAGTCCTTTTAGTAATCCAAAGAATTATATTAAATATTATTGAATATCAATACTATATAGACCTTTATTACATTTTTGTTTCAAAAATAAAAGTAGGGGCCTAGTCAAAATGTAAAGAAATTTGTACACATCTTGATACAAAATCAGTAGCTGCATAAAAAAAATCATATCATTTTGTCTGTAGAACATAAAATAAGTTAAAACTATTCTAAGGCATTCCTTTGTTTAATTCAATACCTGTTAAACTTATTTGCTAGATAGAGGGTGACTGATAATGTTCGTAAACTGATCCTTGATCTTCTAGAATTGAGGTTGTGCTGTACCTTAAACTTATACGTGAGACACCATAAAACTTTGGGGCAGAAACCTTTCTAAAAGTGGGGGGGGGGGNGGGGGGGTTTGCTCTTTTTAATTCCTTCAACTTGAGTACAACCACAACAACTACACTGACTAATCTTTCACATTGACCTGTTGTATTCCCTTTCAGACCACACCCCTTCAGCACCCATTCATCCTACATTACTTAGATATCTCATTCCAGCCACATCCACCTTGCTCTTGTGTTTCTCCTGACAACCCCACTCTTCACATCCATGTAACAATGTTGGTGTCAACACACTTCTATACACCGCCCTCTTTGCCTTTTCGACACTACCTCATTCTTTGCGATAGTCCACACACATCCAACTGTACACTTCGAGATTCATTCACTCGTCTGTCGATTTCACCATGTTATCCATTTTTATGGAACATTCTGCCCAGATTCACAAAATCAATCAATTGTTCTAACAGTTTTCCATTTATACTAAATTGACAATAATTTCCTTCTCCATTCATCTCAAAAAACTATCACCTTGGTTTTGGAAACATTTGTATGAAGATCCGTTTTGCCCTTCTACACATTCAAACTACTGAATTTAATGCATTCTGCCAGTCCCATCCATTCTCAGCCATCATCTGAATACAACAGCTCTCTCACATTTACATTGTCCATTTGTACACCAACCACCTCCTCACAAGAATCCCTCATATCCATGAAGACATTAAACAACCATGGGGACATAACTCAACCCTGTATTTCACACTTTTTAGTGTCAAATCATTCGCTCAAAGCTCCAGCCATGTAAACATGCTAGTATTTTTAATTTTCCATTGAAAATATCAGAGGGAAGTCTCCGTCAATGTTTAAGAACCAAAGTTTGTGAAGCAAGGCAGCACAACTAGCGACTTGTAACTTGTAGTACATGTGGGCTTGTAGGACGCAAAGCACTTTGTGCACCTGGTGGAGATTGTGAAACGTCCCGGGCAAACCCTGGGTCTGTACATAAGGGAAGGTAACGGGCTGGACCGATCTGACGGAGTGTTCATCTCGAGAATCGCCTTGGAGTCTGCCGTATACAACAGTGGCTGTCTTAAGGTCGGCGACGAGATCCTGGCTGTCAATCTGGTTGATGTCACGCACATGAGTCTGGATGACGTCGTCATCATCATGTCCATCCCTCGAAGACTGGTACTGGTTACCAGGCAGAGAAAAGCAGGTGAAAAACTTCCCTGATGTTTTGTTGCCTAGTTATAAAAAATATATCTGAATAGCTGTTAAAACTAGCCTAAAAATCTTCTTTTTTGAGTACTTAACCGTTAAAGACCACTATAGTAGGAAAAACAATACCTTGAGTTTTCAAAATAAATACTGAAAAAACTCAAAACTTTTATAAACCTGAGTAACTTTCCATTTACTAATGGTTTTGACTCAACCGGAAATATCAAATATCATTAAAATGTATGTATCTGGGCTTGGAAATAAACAAATTGACGTGTCTGGCTTCCGAGTCTAATGTGAAAGTACTTTAATGAGTACTTATCACAACCTGAATTAATATAATAATGGTAGAACATAACCTTAGTGCTTGTAACTATATAAGATATATCAAACTAATTTGAATGCTTTATTAGGTATATCAGGCATGTCCAACGCGTTGATTGCGATCAGCTGGTCGATCGCACCATAGGCCCATAGGAATTGAGACGATAAAATGTAAAAAGCGCGTACATTCAATTTCAATATAATATGACTTCCTTGAGATTTTGAAGGGGGAAGCATTGACTATTCCTATATTTATTTCCTGTGCTGACGGCCGGGGTTCAATCCTCGGTCCCGGCACAGATTTATCTGATTACCAAGCCCTTCCTTCACCTCGGACAAGATGTGTATTAATCACATCTTGTGAATGTGGGGAATGCCAGGCCTCCACCGTGGTTCGGATTCCACGTTTAACTGTGGGTCCTCCATTTCATCTCACAATCACCCTACCATTACACATTAGCGTAAGTGCGTATAGCCCGAATGGGTAGTAAGACGCGGTGCTAATAATAATAANGGGTAGTAAGACGCGGTGCTAATAATAATAATAATATATTTATTTCCTTTACCAACTTACTTGAAAGTCGTTTTTAAATTAACCACAAGGAAGCCCATGTGACCTCGTCATATGACTTGCATCACTCACGGCCTACCGCAGGGGTAAGATAAAGAAAAGATGTGAATCCCCGCACATTAAGCTCTTTGAACAGTAGGAGAACAGTTTAATGGCGACCTCTCTGTAGCGAAAATGTCAATAATTCTGTAGTTCATCATTTTATTTTATCAATAAGTTATACATGTGTTCATGTGTGTCATAGTTTTAATACAATTATTTCAGAAGGCCCACAGTGAACAAACGATTGCCCAAAAGAAGACCAAAACTTATCAACAAATGGGGAATTGAGTATTTCTTTGTGACGGTGAAAAACAAGTGATGTTGTTTAATTTGTAATGCCTCAGTGTATAACTTGGAACATCATCATAACGTTCTCCACCGTAGTAAATTTGATGGTGATTTTCCACTTAAAAATTGAAATTCGTAAACTTAAGCTGAAAGAACAATCGAAATTAGCTTCCCAGCAACAATCACTGGCAAAACCCATCTCACATTCTAACGACGCAACCATTTCATATTTCAAGGTGAACAACTGATCGTTAAAAATTGCAAGCCTTTCATTGAAGGAGGGTTTGTGTTTTCTTGTAATAGCTGATAATCTTTTTGATCTTATATCCAATATCTTCTACTATTAAGGAATACGGTTGTGCATTAAATGGAAAAAATGTGTAAAAATATAAGTGAAAAGCTGTTGAAAGATGTGTTGCTTTCTCAGCCCCTACTGGATGAATCTACAGACATCAGTGACACGCGCAGCTACTGGTCTTTATTCGGATGGTTTTTGAAGATTTCAGCACCAAAGAAGAACTACTCAGGAAGGTTTCTTTAAAAGTAAGAACTACTGTCCAGGCAATCTTTAATTCTTCCTATTCCTTGGTCAGAAAGCTAAAAGTACCATTACAAGTTCACCTTGTTGCCATCACTACTGATGGAGCAAAAGCCATGACAGGTCAGATTGATGGATGTACTGCCCTTTATCCACAGCATGAATATTTCCCCGACTTACTTGCGTACCACTGTATCCTTCACCAGCAACAGACTGAACGTCATGGACATTGCTTTTAAAGTTGTAAGTCCAATTCGTGGGAAATCACTTTCCAATCTCACTCTTGAGGAAGGGCAACCGATGTAAGTTGGATCAGTGGGCGAAGGTTTCGCTGTTTTGTTGAGAGAAATAATATCCTTTTTGAAGGAGAAAGGAGAAGAATACGCTCAGCTAGAAGATGAAGAGTGGTTGTTTGATCTGTCTTTCCCTGCTGTGTAATCTTAGTGATCTGAACCTACAACTCAAGGTAAATGAAGGAAAGAGATGCTGAGCATAGTTACATCCAACAAAACCAAATCTGAGCTAATGATGAGTGACCTTACAAATTACAACCATAGCTTTAATCACTTACCTAACACACAGG
>CABFOW010005982.1:10428-35212 GCA_902141385.1 Timema californicum
TATCATGTCCAGAAGCCCCTGTCTCCCATCTCCAGGATATCATGTCCAGAGGCCCCTGTCTCCCATCTCCAGGTTATCATGTCCAGAGGCCCCTGTCTCCCATCTCCAGGTTATCATGTCCAGAAGCCCCTGTCTCCCGTCTCCAGGGTGCTCCGTCAACCCGCGCACCCCAGTCTCCTCGCTGTGCCGCACAGCTTGGTTTGGTTGGCTGAAGGTGACCTCGGGGTCAGGCCATGTGTATTGAGACTTTCCACTGTGCCTCCAAGCACGTGTTCTAAATCACACCTTTCTCACCGTCTTGGTGTAAACCCTCGGGTAGCCTTAAGAGGGGGAGTGCGGTGCCCGCAAACCTGTTTCACGTCTTACCACCCATCCGGTCTTAAGGTCCAGTACAGGACACATCACCAGGTGACGATATCAGTCGGTTGTTTGGAGCAGGAACTTTGTTAAGACCTCTACTACACTCAATATCATCTCTAAGGGAACTATGCGGATACTATTAGGAAACAGCGTCGTCATTCTCTGGTTTCGTGAGGTCAATCTTCCCTTAAATATAAGAAAAGTTTAACAACTCTGGTTGCTCAATATTGCCAGTGGATCCTCCTTCTGACATAGCTGAAAACAAGGAGATTTGGCAACAGTTAACAGAGAGAGAGACGTGCAGTTACCTCAGAGGTGATATTGGGTGTAGACTCGGTACCGTCTGCTGCCAGAACAGTTTGTTTACGTCCACTGAGAAAAAAGAGCGCGTCTCCTCACTTGTTGAGCCTCGTTAGATCCCTCCCCCCCCTCCCCCCCACCCAGCCCTTCTTACATCAAGATACTGTTTACTTTGTCTTCCTTGTTACCATTACTATTACACTGCAAGCTATATCCTGGCAAGATGGGGTAAAATTCCTCGGGAGCGAGCGTCTCGAGTTGACATCCTGTGGCGATGGTGGTCCTTGCTGCGTGTCGATAAGAAACATCGTCTCGAGCAATTACTGTAGGAACCAGTGCATTCCAATCAATTGATTGGTACACACACACACACACACACACACACACACAACACATATAATAGTCCCCTATGTACATAGTACATACATACATACAAAATCACGCTGTTCTCTTACAGGGTAGGCAAAAAACCGTGCATGTAGCTAAAAAAACCTCTGTACTTAATACATCCTCACTAACTTTCTCCACACTTCCCTATCCTTGCATACTCCCTTCAACATCCAAACACTGAGACGTACAGGCTCTTTTATTATTAAAATTATTAATGTTTCTCCTTTTTACACATTTAGCCACGTGTTACATGGCCTACACCTTCCTTTTGAGCCACACACTCTACCTTCATATATTTGTTTCGTCACTGTATCCACATTCATCCTCTCAAGATGTCCAAACCAACGTTAGCCGCTTCTTTCACATCGACCTGTTGGATTCCCTTTCAAAGATCCCTCCTGCAGCCCCCATTCATCACTGACTCTGTCCATAGATTAAATGTGGTCACGTGGCTGCTACCGCGTGGGGTCGAACGCAAGACCATTACCACGAAGTCTATCATGAGCTTTCATGAACTGTTCAAACCTTGCTGTAATGTTTTAGACATTCCATAAATAAGTAGTGTTCGTTTAGTACTTCCCTTCCTTCGTACGTTACTATCATACCACCCAATCCTCCAGGATTCCAACCCTTACCGCTTGAGGCTCCAATGTAACTCCCCGCTGTGCCGCGGTAATGTTGTGGTTGGGGTAGTTATCGTGCACCGTGTAAAAAGGGAGTTTACAACAGCTTTAAATAACTTGCCCCATATGGGAAGAAAATAATAGGAAAATTAATTAATCGAGTTGGTACGCGCCTCGGTGGTCGAATGTTCTAAGGCGTCACTCTCGCAATAGACTGGACTTCCGACGACGAGGAGATTGGGGTTCAAATCCCCGTCGGGTGTAGAGAGGGTGGTTTTTACTAAATGGTTTTCCCCCACGCAAGTTTAGGTACATTTCCTCTACATTCAACCGTACTCGTCCCTAACACATTAGCTTGCGTGTAATAAGAACGGGTAGTAAGACGCGGTATTGATAATGTCTATCAAAAGTGACAGCTCCATATCACACGACTTGACGTATTAATTTATAAACTGACATTTGATACCGCTAAACAATATTAGCCACAAATTGTGTTTTTAATGTTTGCTACAGTAGCCCCATGGCTTTTTTGATGCTGACTGACAGCTCACAGCTGACAGCTTTAAAAAGTTACCAGACCAAATTACGTATCCCTACGCCGAACCAGGTGATCTGCAAAAACATGTGTTTAGCAGCTGTCACTTCTGACGGTCAAAATCAGCTGTGAGCTGTTAGTTAGCACCAAAGAAGCCATGAGGCTACTGTAGTCACCTGATTATTTTAATTTGTTTAACTCTATAATCCGTCTTGTATTATGTCGCTGAGTTAATTAGTAAAACAGGTTTTGACCGCGGATTGGCAGCACTGGTTTTTTGATACAAAGCTTAGCTGAAGACCTTCATAGCCACTTCTACCAACCTCACAGACTGACTGCGTTCTGACACAAATCTCGTTGAAGGACAACGAAACGAATCTGAGCTAAAGGGTTTTTACCTCCACCCATCTTTCTGCGAGATAAACTGACGGATGACTTCATTGGGCTGAGTCATTTATCACGTTCAGTGGCGTAATGACAGGGAGGTACACTGGTCCACCCACATCTCTGAATTCGCGGGTGCATCAGGTCATTTGTCTCCAACCGTATTTTTCAATAAAAATAAATACCATAGGCTCGTCAAAGTAATTTTTGACCTTTTGCACAAGTTGAAAAAAATACACTAAAAATAGTTTAAATAATCATTCGTCTAGTAAATAAGTAATGCCAACTTGACTTGAACTGAATTCACGCTTCTAAGTGACAGCAGATATTTACGAGGCGAATTATCACAAGCTATACCTAGATCTCAAAGTTGTCATGAACCAGCTGTACCTAGATCTCAAAGTTGTCATGAACCAGCTATACCTAGAGCTACAAAGTTGTCATGAACCAGCTATACCGAGAGCTCAAAGACCAAGTAATGTTTGCAAGTCAGTATTTGAACCCACGGCCCGCGACCTGTTTTATTCAGGCTCGCCAATCTTGATCTGTATTATCTTAAACAAGTCATCTCACAACTATACTCTTATAAGCACAATAATACTGTATTGTGCTTGTAAATAGGTTCTAAGTAGCTCTCTTCAGTCACCGGGTCTTACTACCCATCCGTGCTATACGCACATGAACTAATCACTCCAACGCGTTAGGTAGGAGGAGGGTTGGATCTAGAGGAAGTTTCGAGGGACAGTGGAAACCCACCGTCAATAGACCCGGGATTCGATCCCTGGTCTTCTAGACATCGGCAGTCTATTCTACTGCGATAATAGCGCCTTAGACGACGCGGCCACCGAAGCGGGTGATGATAGTCATATTGTGTTTGTCATCATTTCCTGCGATTCTTAGAATTCAAATAAAAAGTGATTGTTTCGTGTTTTTTCTATTCGTCACTGATGATGTGATGACGCAACACTGAATACCCCCAGCCATTATCTGTGTTCAGTCGCCAAGCAGTCGCGTGTTGTTTCCTGCAGTTCGGCTCAATGTGTGTTAAAACACCTCTCGGCTGTTATGTAACCCGCGTACACTCTGGTCACATTAAATGTCTGTTTCTTTCCTTAAAACCGCGTCTTACTACCCGTTAGAGCTATACGCTTATGTACTAGTCACGCTAATGATTTTAGAGAGTTAGAGGAAGTGTTCCAGCATTTGTGTGAAGGGAGAGTGGAAAAACATTTTGGATACCCCCCCCCCCTCTGCACACCCGACCGAGATTCAAACTTCGATCTCTCCGTTCATCGGCAGTCTAGTCTACTGTGAGAGTAGCGACTTAGACCATGTGACCACCAAACTGGGTCAGATATTCATAAGACTGGATAAGAAATTGGTTATTTATTTGGATCAAGTATTGTCTTTATCTTATATAACGCTCCTTACTTTTTTTATGTTTTCTCAAATGTTAATGGAATAAGGATAAGGAAGGCAGAATTAGAGGAAATATACCCGCATTCGTAGGAACCCCCTCTTCCGCCAGTACACCCAGACGGGATGGCAGTCCCGACCTCCCAATCACACCAGATGAGGTCGACGAGTCAGCCCGCGTGCTCACATGTAGATTGTGTGATATTATTAGTGTTAAAATAACTAATAAAAGCAATGTAACAGATTGTTTGCATTAACACATAGGTACATAACACACTCATAACACCCATAACACATAATAATACCGATTTAAATGACAATATGAACAGTTCTATAATCATCCAATAACATTATTATTTTTATATAAATTTCCTCAGTTCCAAAAATCGAAGTAGTTTTTGAAAGGCAATTTTGAAATTTTTCCCATTGTAGGCCTTTGCCATCGGGTTGGCCTTCCCAGTTTCAAGATCTTCCTTCGTCATAGAATCGAACTCCAAGGCTTCACTCGGATCGGCGACGATGACGCTGAAGAGGAAGCACGCGCTGTAAAAACCGAAGAACCAGTAGTCCTCGAATTGTTTCTTCAAAGTTTCTATCGACAGGAGGTCGGGGTTCAGACCCAGAAGCTGCAGATTGCTCGCGAGAGAGCGATGGTACTCCTCCAGAAGAAAGTCCAGCTGATCGTCTCTGACCTCGTCGTTGGTGCTGGATAGGAGGAAATAGTGCAGGTCGAGCGCGGGTGACCCGTACCTGACAATCTGGAAGTCTATCATCCTGATGTCGTCAACCTCCCCGGTCTCCTCGGAGTACTTGAACAACATGTTGTTCACCCAGAAGTCGCCGTGGTTCAATACATTCAGGACCCCCTCCTTGGGTTTGACGAGTTCCAAAAGAATGTCCACACAGTTCTTCTTGTGACCTCTAATCTTCTCGCCGAAGGGCTCATAGCCCGGCCATTTATCCACGACCGCCGCCAAGGATTCCAAAATAACCGGTACAAATTGTTCATTCATTTCTTTCATACTTTCCTTGAACATTGATTCCGGATAGTTCTCCAAGATACTCGGTTCTTCCTCGATTATAGCCACCGACAACGCGTGGAACCGCCCCAACGCCTTCAGAGCTAGGACGCAGTGGTTCAGATCCAGACGCTCTCTTCTGTTGGCCATTTTGAAACCCTTCTCGGCCAGATCTTCCAAGATGATGGTCTCCGGTCGGTGACTCTTGAACGGCATCGGCGCGAAAGGTTTGAAAACCTCTACGCCGACTTTATATTCCAATAGCGTGTACATTTTCGGCAACAGCACCTCATACAGGTGGGATTCTTTCTCGAACAGCTTGGCCTCCTTCAGGAACTGTTTGATTAGCTGACCTGTCTGCGGGGTTTTGATGATGAGGGACGCTTTATCCGGGGTGTCGGTACCTTTCCTTCGGAAGACCACGCTCACCCTCTGCATGATGCTGGCGTAGTTGTCCCCTTTGCCGACCGCGGGTTTGGCGTCGTAGCTGGTCACGATGATTTGCGGGTCTTGTTCCGCTTCCCGGATGACTTCCTCCAGAAATACCTGAGTCAACCAGGGTACTTCCTCGGTGCCAACTTCGCCTTCCATCGCCTCTTCTGTGAAATAACCCTGAAACACACACCGTCTGTTGGGTTTATTTTAACAAAATTAGTACTTTTTAATTCATAAGAAGTACAAAAAAAAAATAGTATTGAGATACCGAAAAATAAAATATCACATTTTCGCCCGGAATACACGGGTTAAGTGTCTATACTTTTGGAAAGGTTGTTGTATCCTGACTTTCTGTATTTGGTTGTTTGTACGTGTATACATGGCATATTATTATTATTATTATTAGCACCGCGTCTTACTACCCGTTCGGGCTATACGCACTTACGCTAATGTGTAATGGTAGGGTGATTGTGAGATGAAATGAAGGACCTACAGTTTAACGTGGAATCCGAACCACGGTGGAGGCCTGGCATTCCCCACATTCACAAGATGTCTTGTCAGAGGTGAAGGAAGGGTTTGGTAATCAGATAAATCTTTGCCGGGACCGAGGATTGAACCCCGGACCCCNCACATTCACAAGATGTCTTGTCAGAGGTGAAGGAAGGGTTTGGTAATCAGATAAATCTGTGCTGGGACCGAGGATTGAACCCCGGCCGCCAGCACAGAAGTCTGACACCTTACCCCTAGACCGCCAGGTCACCCATTGGCATATTCTCTCTGAACATACCTCCTTCCTTATCTGCCTCTTTAGACTTCAACTTATTAATTAAAAAATAAACATTTAAATGTAATTTATATTAGGTTTGGTACGCAAAATAACATTTAACTAAGACAAAATAGATACTTAACAACTTATGACCCGCCTCGGTGGCGTAGTTGGCTATCGCGCTTGTCGTGTTGAGCTCGACCGCCGAGGATGGGGAGATCGAGGTTCGAATCTCGGTTGGGTGAACTGGGGGTGGTTTTTCCTAAATGGTTTTCCACTCTCCCTCCACACAAATGCGGGTTCACTTCCTCTAATTCAACCTTCCAAATTCCTATTCCATTAGCGTAATTAGTACTTAAAGCGTATAACCCTAACGGGTAGTAAGACGCGGTGCTAAATATATATATATATATTTGAATCACGCTTTGCGGACAGAGGTAGCATTAGCCTATGGAAATCGGACTAAATTTTTTAATACTGTAGAACAAAAATGTGTCAAAATTTGAACAAACAAACAAACAAAAAACTATTTTATTGTATATAAAAAACCTCACGCCTTTGCCTGCATGATCACCTGTCCGGGTTTTACAGTTATCGAAAGTTTGTTAAAGGTTATTCAAGTTGTATTGAATGTTTTCACAAGAGGAAGCTTTTTTTTTTTGGCACCGCGTCTCACTACCCGTTCGGGTTGTATGTAATTATCATAGTTACGTTAACGTGTCAGGGATGAGAAAGGTTGAATTTCGATTAAGTGTATTCACATTTGTGTGGAGGGAGAAGTGGAAAAACTATTTATCAAACCCAAGCCTCAGGGTCACCCGACCGGGGATCGAACCCTGATCTCCCCGTCATTGATAGTCCAGTCTATTGCGAGAGTGACGCCTTAGACCGTTCGTCCACCGAAGCGGATTATTAAGATAATTACTCTCGAGTACATACCTTGCTGCTAAGTTACACACACAACTGCTCTGCTTAGTTGAGTCCTTGTGGAAGTTATCTGTGTGGCTTACTTCTAAACTGATCACGTTTAGTTATCTACGGACTATTTAACACACTTCATTCATTCTATCTGATGTCTAGAACACTTCGCCCCAATCGAACACTTCGCGAGGTATAGAAATATAGTTCCCCTTGCGCTACGTTTGCGCTGTGGAGTTGCAATGACTGACAGAAAGAGATGTAATCATTACATGATTCCTTTCATCTGCACACTGGATTAGAGTTGAAGGCTACTTGTAATGGGGCGGTCACGTGTCTCTCTCTGTCACTGGTATCAGCTAGCTTGAGCTTATCTGGAGAGTAATCGTTCACTATCTGTTCTAACAGGACCTCGCGGTGAAGTGTTCAGTGCAGAGATTTGGGGTCCGAGGTTCGTATCACGGCTGACACCAGAATTACCCCAACGGTCGCCAGGGTTTGGTTGGCTAGGCTCGAGTTGGGTTCAAGAGTTCACACTGGTTCCTCGCCCTCATACTCACTATCTCCCTCATACTCACTATCTCCCTCACACTCACTATCATCCTCATACTCACTATCTCCCTCATACTCACTGTCACCCTCATACTCACTCTCTCCCTCATACTCACTGTCACCCTCATACTCACTCTCTTCCTCATAACCCTTGTTTCCCTCATACTCACTGTCTCCCTCATACACACTCTCTCCCTCATACTCACTGTCTCCCTCATACTCACTCTCTCCCTCATAACCCTTGTTTCCCTCATACTCACTCACTATCTACCTCATCTCATCTCATGGAAAGAGCCTCCACGGAAAGGTTGTACGATCAGTACACTTGATTGTCCCCTGACAACGGTACATCAGTACGGGCTAATCTTCCAACAAACTGGGCTACGAGTGGTGTAGCCCAGACTAACTTTAGGACATCCGGGTTTCTTTTACAAACAAACAACAGAGTTATAGCAGTCAACTGTTAAACCTAGTGCAGAATACGCCGCTAGATGTCACTATTGTATTTATATATCCTTGCTTTTCATTGGATGAACAGATTACATTTGGTAAGCTCATAGAAGAAAAGTGTTTTGTAAGTTTATCAAAGTAAAAACTTATGTGTAAGAGCTATTTTTGTTAAATGGTATGACCCGCCTCGGTGGCGTAGTTGGCTAACGCGATAGTCGTGTTCAGCTCAACTGCTGAGGACGGGGAGATCGAGGTTCTAATCTCAGTCGGGTGAATTGGGGGTGTTTTTTCCTAAATGGTTTTCCACTCTCCCTCCACGCAAATGCGGGTTCACTTCCTCTAATTCAACCTTCCTAATTCCTAATCCATTAACGTAATTAGTACTTAAAGCGTATAACCCGAACGGGTAGTAAGACGCTGTGATAAATATTATTATATTGTTAATGGTATGATTGGCTTTATGTTCGCTTAGCTCCACCTGTCACGTATCCGATGACGAGTCGCTGCTAGGTCGTATCCACTCTCCACCTAGTCAACACACGCTGTAGTGTACCAAATGATGACGTAATGAATATTCTGCACACAGTATGAAAACCAACTGGTCTCAAGGAATACCACTAAGATAATTGAGAGTATTATATATTTAGCTCTAGTTATAAACACGAACCAATATAATTAACACCATACTCAACACACTTCTCATAGGGACTGCTCAAAGGTTAGTGTCACACGATCATAAAATGAGACTATACAGCTGTGTCCTTGACCAACTGACACACTGTCAAGTTGACGTTGCCAGAGAATATTATTCTATTGAGAGAATTACACCTACAGCGCTATTATAATATATTATATATTTGTAGGTCAGTCAATTATCAACATTACCTGGGAACCAGCGTTGGTTGGATCACATGCCGGGTTTACGTCCTAATTACGCCTCAATAGTAGATCGCAAATATAGCACGCGCTATACACATACATACTAATTAGAATAATCAATTAGAGATGAGGAAGGTTGATTTTAGAGGAAGTGAACCCGCGTTTGCGTTGAGGAGCGCAAAAAAAACAACCCACCCCCAGTACAACCAAAAGGGATTATAACTCCTATGTCCCTGTTATCGTTGGTCTAATCTATCGCGAGAGTAGCTCCTTAGACCATGTGGCCATTGAAGCAAACTACCCTACCAAGATATAAACTAAGTACTTTACAGTCGTACAGACAGTCAAATTTTCATATAAATGGATTTTTGTAATGTACCTTACAAATTATTATTATTATTAGCACCGCGTCTTACTACCCGTTCGGGTTATACGCACTTACGCTAATGTGTAATGGTAGGGTGATTGTGAGATGAAATGGAGGACCTACAGTTTAACGTGGAATCCGAACCACGGTGGAGGTCTGGCATTCCCCACATTCACAAGATGTCTTGTCAGAGGTGAAGGAAGGGTTTGGTAATCAGATAAATCTGTGCCGGGACCGAGGATTGAACCCCAGACCCTAGCACAGAAGTCTGACACCTTACCCCTAGACCGCCAGGTCACCCATTATCCCTAACATATTAGAGTAATTAGTACATAGGCGTTCATCCCGAACGGGTAGTAAGACGTGATGCCCAAAAAAAAGATAATATGCGAATGGATTTGAAATTTGTTGTGTGTCAGGATAGGGTTGAATGGAAAGCTGACGTTCTGGTGGCCTTGAACTTTACAGTTCCTTAAGGACATAAAGTTGGTTAAAACGATTACTAGCCCTGTCGTGTCTAGTGCTTACTAGCCCTGTCGTGTCTAGTGCTTACTAACCCTGTCGTGTTACTAGCCCTGTCGTGTTACTATCCCTGTCGTGTTACTATCCCTGTCGTGTCTAGTGCTTACTAGCCCTGTCGTGTTACTAGCCCTGTCGTGTCTAGTGCTTACTAGTCCTGTCGTGTTACTAGCCCTGTCGTGTTACTAGCCCTGTCGTGTTACTAGTCCTGTCGTGTCTAGTGCTTACTAGCCTTGTCGTGTTACTAGCCCTGTCGTGTTACTAGCCCTGTCGTGCTACTAGCCCTGTCGTGTCTAGTGCTTACTAGCCCTGTCGTGCTACTAGCCTTGTCGTGTTACTAGTCCTGTCGTGTTACTAGCCCTGTCGTGTTACTACTCCTGTCATGTCTAGTGCTTACTAGTCCTGTCGTGTCTAGTGCTTACTAGCCCTGTCGTGTTACTAGTCCTGTCATGTCTAGTGCTTACTAGTCCTGTCGTGTCTAGTGCTTACTAGTCCTGTCGTGTCTAGTGCTTACTAGCCCTGTCGTGCTACTAGCCTTGTCGTGTTACTAGTCCTGTCGTGTCTAGTGCTTACTAGTCCTGTCGTGTCTAGTGCTTACTAGTCCTGTCATGTCTAGTGCTTACTAGCCCTGTCGTGTTACTAGCCTTGTCGTGTTACTAGCCCTGTCGTGCTACTAGCCTTGTCGTGTTACTAGTCCTGTCATGTCTAGTGCTTACTAGCCCTGTCGTGTTACTAGCCTTGTCGTGTCTAGTGCTTACTAGCCTTGTCGTGTTACTAGTCCTGTCGTGTTACTAGCCCTGTCGTGTTACTAGCCCTGTCGTGTCTAGTGCTTACAAAATGTAACGTAAGATCAATAAACCCTAGTCCGTTCTTTCTAGTGTGACCATATCTCCACTCGTCAATCAAATGTCAGGTTAACACCCCCATCTAACTGGTACAATGGGGCAAGCAGAACCAAACAAAGAAGGTGGCCAACCTCGTAGAATACAAAGTGGTTGGCGCAGCTTATTTGATTTTAAACTTGTTCTGAACAGCTGTTCTCTTTGTAAGAAGGCCTTTGGTTCCTTCTCAAGCCCTCTGACCTATTGTCTGCGGTTTGAATCCATTACATGGCTTCAGAAATACACTTTAAAAAAATTCAAATTCAATAGTAAATAACAATTTGTTTTCTTTGTATTTTTTTGAATAGTTTTGGTTTGTTTGTATTTCATGAAATGGTTCCCTACATTTGGATTTTTCGACCATTGACGTTTATACTTTTCCCCCTTATTTTTCATTTAAAGGGGGGGGGGCAAGACCAGACTATTTATGATAAGTCTTTTGTTCCCCTCTGAAAAATAATTTTGAAAGATAAAAATAATTTCCGATTTTTTCGGTGGGTATTTTCTCCCGCTATCATTTATCAAACCTCTTTTTTCTTTTGATGGTGAATCCCATGAGAAAAAAACGACAGAGGAATAAATTGTAAAACTGACATATCATGATAATATCAAGAATAAGAAGTCAAACTGAAATAATGGGTTATGTGCCTCCAAATGTTTCAAATAAAGTAAGCCTTGATTGAAAAATTAACACAAGGTAGATTATAAAGTAGAGTTACTGTCATACGTGCAACTATGTTTCTAATTACATTTTTAATAGGGTGTCTACCATCCGGGAAAATCAGGGAAAACGAGAATCAGCCGGGAATTTGAATTGATCGGGAAAAAAACGGGAATAAGTAGGGAATTTGGTAAATCACAATAAAAATCCGGGAAAATGATATTTTACTCAAAATATGAAATACAATAATCATTAAATCAGTAAATTATAGTAATTTTTTTGTTTGTAGCTGTGTAATATATTTTTAATTAATAGTAAACAATTTTAATACGAATTAAAAAAAATATTAAAATTTTAAAATTTATTATTATTCATAAAAAAGGTTAATAGAAAAATGAGGATGGAGAGGGGGGGGGGTGAGTTAGGAGGATGTGACATACTTTTTTAGTCGGGAATTTTAGGAAATGATCAGGGAAAAGGTCGGGGATTTCATTGGTCAAGTTTAGTAGACACCATGTTTAATTATATATATATTTCTTTTTAAGTTTGTGCATTTACTTTTGATAGGAAATATAATATATATAATAAATTCATATTGAATCCAACACAGTTAGAAGATATTCTGCCAATTGTTTTCATGGAACGAGACAGTGTTGCTGTAACAAACAAGAGATGAAATGTAATTCCATGGAGAATTTAGGGATTAATACACTCGTGAAATAAATAACGAGTGTGGGAATTGCTTGCGTATGTTCTAGATATTATATAAAATGCCAGCTCAGGATTATATTGAGTAAGGTTTTACCTTAATGGGATTTCTTCAGTTGATCTTATTTACAGCAAAATGCTGATGCATTTCCTCAAGATTTGTTTTCCTCTTCTATTCTTAATCCTTGAACCTTCAAACAGCCCAAACGGGAAATATGACCATTTGATTAACAAAGCAATAAAATGCAAAGCGATATTAAAATAAAGGTAGATTATTGATGTTACCTACAGGTATAACACGGCAGAAGAGACATATTATGTCCCATTCAAATGTCGGATGATTTTGTACGTAAGTCAGTAGATACACTTGAATTAAAATATTGGTAGATATCACGAAACCATAATTAACAATCTGCTTACTCTGGCAGCACTTCACGACACGACACTGCTATGTATGACTGGTCGAATGGGGACAGAGTGGGAGAGAACATATCACAGGTACAGTTGTAACAAGCTCTGCTTACCCTGACAACACTCCACTACACTGCTGTGTATGACTGGTCAAATGGGGACAGAGAAGGAGAGAATATATCACAGGTACAGTTGTAACAAGCTCTGCTTACCTTGGCGACAGTGCACTACACTGCTATGTATGACTGGTCAAATGGGGACAGTTGTAACAAGCTCTGCTTACCCTGGCAACACTCCACTACACTGCTATGTATGACTGGTCAAATGGGGACAGAGTGGGAGAGAACATATCACAGGTACAGTTGTAACAAGCTCTGCTTACCTTGGCGACAGTGCACTGTACTGCGACGTTCTTGGGAAGTGTAAGATGTGATGTGTGGTAGCGAGAGCAAGTCACATGTGGCAGACACAGAAAAACCAAGACATGTCGAGTTCACGATGTATGAAGTAGATTAGGAAATCACGGAGAGCTCGCAACATTATAGTAAGATGAGGCCCGTTTCCGACTGTCGGAAACAGGCCGAGTAGAACTATGGCTATCTATTCCCGACTGCAGAGAAACCTGGATCATTTGCACCGCTAACAAGCTCCCCTAAAAATCGCCATCCCCTTATCTTGTAATATCATTTCAGATAAACCCCGGCCTCCGTTTCTGGGGAAGTGGAGAAGTCTGCCGTCTGCCCTACAATTGGGACATTAGTAAACCAACTTTGGTTATATATATACACCAGTATAATACAACAGATGTGAGGAAGAAATTAAACAAGGACATCCGTTTTAGCGTCCATGAATATTTTCCACGCGAGTCGAAACTTTCCGTTACTCGACTAAAAACATCAATTTTTACTACCATACATTGGGCCTGCTTTTGCAAGAAACTTCGTTGGCTTAATAAAACTACATCGTGCGCCTCCAGCTAAAAAAAACCCTGTTATAAACATACAATCATAAAATGTATGAAAGTAGAACTGTAAATTTTGGTCACTTAAACTCAATCAGTCACGTCTTTGGCCACCGAGCTAAGAGTCTTAGTTTCAATTCCAGGTAGGGCCAAAAACTGTCCATTTGTATAACTGGAAGAGATAGGCCTTTCATCAGTGATGGGTAAATGGCTGGGGCTCTGGATGTTGTGTTGGTCCTAAATGAGTTTGTAAGTCAAGTACTTACATTATCAATTGGTTTATAAGGCACATATTCTTATTGTGGTAATACGTCGTATTCAATTGTATATATATATATATATATATATTTTCTCCCCTGATCAATACAAGACGTGAATGCGAACTGGGAGTTGGACCGCGTGTTCTCGTTACTCCGGTTAGTTTCCGGTCTGTGCGGGTATTGTTTTTTCTCTCTCTCTCCGTATTGTGTTGGACCTGGTGTCCTCATTCCTCTGGTTAGTGTCCGGTCTGTGCGGGTATTGTTCTCTCTCTCTCTCCGTGTTGTGTTGGACCTGATGTCCTAGTTCCTCCTGTTAGTGTCCGGTCTGTGCGGGTATTGTTTTCTCTCTCTCTCTCTCTCCATGTTGTGTTGGACCTGGTGTCCTCGTTCCTCCGGTTAGTGTCTGATCTGTGCGGGTATTGTTTTCTCTCTCTCTCTGTGTTGTGTTGGATCTTGTATCTTGTTCCTCCGGTTAGTGTCCGATCTGTGCGGGTATTGTTTTCTCTCTCTGTATTGTGTTGGACCTGGTGTCCTCGTTCCTCCGGTTAGTGTACAGTTTGTGCGGGTATTGTTTTCTCTCTCTGTATTGTGTTGGACCTGATGTCCTCGTTCCTCCGGTTAGTGTCCGGTCTGTGCGGGTATTGTTCTCTCTCTCTCCGTGTTGTGTTGGACCTGATGTCCTCGTTCCTCCGGTTAGTGTCCGGTCTGTGCGGGTATTGTTTTCTCTCTCTCTCTTTCTCCATGTTGTGTTGGACCTGGTGTCCTCGTTCCTCCGGTTAGTGTCCGGTCTGTGCGGGTATTGTTTTCTCTCTCTCTCTTTCTCCATGTTGTGTTGGACCTGGTGTCCTCGTTCCTCCGGTTAGTGTCCGGTCTGTGCGGGTATTGTTTTCTCTCTCTGTATTGTGTTGGACCTGGTGTCCTCATTCCTCCGGTTAGTGTCCGGTCTGTGCGGGTATTGTTCTCTCTCTATGTATTGTGTTGGACCTAGTGTCCGGTCTGTCCGGGTATTGTTTTCTCTCTCTCTCTCTCTCTCTCTCCGTGTTGTGTTGTGTTGGACCTGGTGTCCTCGTTCCTCCGATTAGTGTCCGGTCTGTGCGGGTATTGTTTTCTCTCTATCTTCGTGTTGTGTTGGACCTGGTGTCCTCGTTCCTCCGATTAGTGTCCGGTCTGTGCGGGTATTGTTTTCTCTCTTTCATTCCGTATTGATCTGAGAGACAGTTTCATCTCGCGCATAACGGCCCGCGGGTATTTGGTTCGTAGCCCTAGATTCAAGCGAAGATGATTCGATTCTCAGTAGCCGTTAAAAACAACAAACGCGTTGGTGGGCACGCGGACAAAATATCAGGCTAGTTTATTCTGGTTTACCGGTAATCTGAGATCGGGGTTCGAATCTCGGCATGGTGTGGTGAGGGGGTACATTTCTAAGTGATTTACTACTTTTCTTCCACACAAATACGGATACAAGTCCCATAAAATTCTACCTCCCTCCTCGGATGAGCAGAACAACTCGGATAAAAAAATATTCAAAACTGACAACTTTAAGTTACTATAGAAGATTGGTTAAGTTGGTAGCCTTGCATCTCAATAAAACAAACAGTTGACTAGCGAGATACCAGCATTTAATGACACTAATGGGCTAAAGATGAAGAAGGTCGAATTGATAGGAAGTGTACCCGCATGTGTGCTGGAAAACCACAGTGAAAATAAAGTTCCTCTAGTATACCCTGGTCGGGACTCGATCCTCGACCTCCCAGACATGGCGAGACTGACTCCTATGTCCTCGTGCCCATCGATGTGGGTCTCAGCTTATCTGAGTCTTATTCGAGGTACTTAATGTTCCCTTTGATAACCAACTGTTTACAGTAGCACACGACTTTCAAACTAACATAATACTAGAACCGACACTAAACTCAGTCCACCGGACGTTAATTCGTCATTGGATGAGGAAGTCCTGATATCACCTCTACATTATTTCTGATCATGCTGTGACTCGAACCAGGGACCCTTTTTTCAACAGACATCGTACAAATATATATCAACTCTTAGATATAACTTGCCTAAAGGACGGTTTTGGTAGAAGGTCCCTTTGTAAGATACAAACATAATCTTATGGTCAACATTGATAATATTCTATTAATTGATAATATCTGTCGATGCCCGTCTCAAGACCCAAGTTCGTGGGTTCAAACCCGGCTGGGCTACACAGGTTTTTCTTGAACGATGTAAACCTGTAGCACAACTTCCTTCGGAGGGGAAGTAAAGCCGTCGGTCCCGTGTCGATTGTGACTTGTAACACAACTCTGGGAGGTGTGTGTGAATATACCTTTCCCGGTAAAATTGGTAGGCTATTCCTCGCTCGTTCATAGAAATTCAGTGTGGAAGGCAACGTGGAACCATCGCGAGTCCTGAACTCTCCTAGTACATGGGGTTTCTACCAGATGGTGCAGGTAACACTAACTAGTCGAGGGCTCTAGTCGGCTAGAAATTCCATCAAATCAACCTTCGGGTTGTTGATTCACGAAGGAGAAGAAGAAAATATTATTATTATTATTATTACTATTATTATTATTAGCACCGCGTCTTATTACCCGTTCGGGTTATACGCACTTACGCTAATATGTAATGGTAGGGTGATTGCGAGATGAAATGGAGGACCTACAGTTTAACAAAGATGTCTTGTCAGAGGTGAAGGAAGGGTTTGGTAATCAGATAAATCTGTGCCGGGACCGAGGATTGAACCCCAGACCCTAAGCACATAAGTCTGACACCTTACCCCTAGACCGCCTGAGTGTATCTTGTAAAGTTTGTCGACCTGTAAATACAATTCTGTCGGCGGCTGGTGGGTGTTGTTGAAACTTGGTCCAGGTGGTGTACCTCCCCTCGATGTGACGTCAGCACGGATATCTGGTACGACAAGGAGGGGGGCGAGTATGGACCTTTTGTTGTTTTGGGTCTAAACGAGGTCTATCTCTGACGTAGTCTGGTGTCACGATATGGAAACGACCGGAACAAGGTTAGGGGTGTGTTCAGGGAATGATCTTATCTACTCTTCTTTCTTTCTTTTTAACATTCTCTCGGTAGAAGTTAGGGCCAAACGCATGCATTAGCTACGATAGTGGGTAGTAGGAAGGCGGAAGCTTTTTCTAGTGGAGAAATGTAGGCCTAATCTCATTTGCGTTGAAGTAATGCGGGACACAATATGTGGCCAAAAATATCATCAACATCCTCATTACACCCGACCGAGATTCGAACCCCTACATCCCCGTCACCTGCAATCCGGTTCAACACAAGAGTGACGTGCTAGACCTTACGACCATCGACACGGGGTTTGCTTTTAGACAGGAGGACATTTGATAGACAGGATCTCATTTTTGAATGGTGAATAAATATGTTGAGGTTAATAATCTCTATCATCATGTTTGATAATTACGGCCAGAGCCGCATATATACTTATATTCTGAAAATTGAAAAATCACCTGGACACGGGAATTGAACCCGGGACCTTTGGCTTAGTACGAAGGTGCTCTACCCACTGAGCTATCCAGGAGTCATCCCTTGCTCAGGGTCATTCTTAACTCCTGTTTTAAGGCATAGTCTGTAATGGACGAGTGTAAATCGTCAACTACATATGAGTGATAAATTAATATCACAAAATTATCAGATAACGCAGAATTGGCGTACTAGCCAAAGGTCCCGGGTTCAATTCCCATGTCCAGTAGTCATTTTTCAATTTAAAGAGTACTCTATTCATATGTTTAACTTCTTAGGATCTTAGATACCGCGAGCATTCCAAACACAGGTCTGAATCAGGGACCTACCTGAAATAACTCGAGGCTCATTGTTCGATCGTTGTTTTAAGACAGAGTCTGTGATGGACGTGAGAATTCGTTACCCACAACTTGAGACTCGTCATCATCATAGACTGTTTCCAGCCTGTGGCCGGGTCAGTTTGGTGGGATGCCTCCATCTTCCTCCATTCTTCCTCCATTCTTGCTTACATTCTCCTCCTCTCACGGAACAATCGTTTGTGACGCTGACGGAGTGAACGTCACCCTCGAGAGTTGTTTCGTTATTTTAATTAACCTCCGTCTCTCCTTCAACTGCCAGGCAGGTCTAGAGACTAGAGCAGAGGTTAGCACGTCTGACAGTCTTTACCACCAGGTCTAGAGACTAGAGTTGAGGTTAGCACGTCTGACTGCCCTTACCACCGGGTCTATAGACTAGAGCTGAGGTTAGCACGTCTGACTGTCCTTACCACCAGGTCTAGAACAGAGGTTAACACGTCTGACTGTCCTTACCACCGGGTCTAGAGACTAGAGTTGAGGTTAGCACGTCTGACTGTCCTTACCACCGGGTCTAGAGACTAGAGCTGAGGTTAGCACGTCTGACTGCCCTTACCACCGGGTCTAGAGACTAGAGCAGAGGTTAGCACGTCTGACTGCCCTTACCACCGGGTCTAGAGACTAGAGCTGAGGTTAGCACGTCTGACTGTCCTTACCACCGGGTCTAGAGACTAGAGCTGAGGTTAGTACGTCTAGCTGTCCTTACCACCGGGTCTAGAGACTAGAGCTGAGGTTAGCACGCCAGTATTAACTCCACAACTTCCGTGTCCCGATGTAATTTTTTCAATTTATTCCAAATGCGATTCAGTTACGGCTAGTGACAACACAGTGCTACGATCCGTCAACGCCCTCCTTTAGTAATATACTGCTTGTATAGCATTGCTTTCTTATATACAGTATCACTGGGTTAAAAGCTGGGAGTTTAAAATACTCCACTCTCTTGAATTACCAGCGGTAACCAACCAGTGTCAGTATTTACCTCTCGACAGGACTCGCCAGGTGTATGCACAACTTACTGCGTGTTGGCTGTCTCACAGCTGCTATACATGTCTCTAGAACCTTGTTGGCTGTCTCAAACCTGTCTCATGCGATCCAAACCCTCACAGCTGCTATCCATGTCTCTAGAACCTTGTTGGCTGTCCCAAACCTGTCTCATGCGATCCAAACCCTCACAGCTGCTATCCATGTCTCTAGAACCTTGTTGGCTGTCCCAAACCTGTCTACATAACTGTAACATACGAGCTCATTCTGAAGCTTACTTCCAGAAATACTGCTAGGGCTACTAAGTAAAGTAACTCCTGTAACATACGAGTACATTCTGAAGCTTACTTCNCTCACAGCTGCTATACATGTCTCTAGAACCTTGTTGGCTGTCGCAAACCTGTCTCACGCGATCCAAACTCTCACAGCTGCTACACATGTCTCTAGAACCTTGTTGGCTGTCTCAAACCTGTCTCACACGGTCCAAACTCTCACAGCTGCTACACATGTCTCTAAAACCTTGTTGGCTGTCTCAAACCTGTCTCACGCGGTCCAAACTCTCACAGCTGCTATATATGTCTCTAGAACCTTGTTGGCTGTCTCAAACCTGTCTCATGCGATCCAAACCCTCACAGCTGCTATACATGTCTCTAGAACCTTGTTGGCTGTCGCAAACCTGTCTCACGCGATCCAAACTCTCACAGCTGCTAACACAGCTGCTATACATGTCTCTAGAACCTTGTTGGCTGTCTCAAACCTGTCTCACACGGTCCAAACTCTCACAGCTGCTATATATGTCTCTAGTACCTTGTTGCCTGTCTCAAACCTGTCTCACACGATCCAAACTCTCACAGCTGCTATCCATGTCTCTAGAACCTTGTTGGCTGTCTCAAACCTGTCTCACGCGATCCAAACTCTCACAGATGCTATCCATATCTCTAGAACCTTGTTGCCTGTCTCAAACCTGTCTCACACGGTTCAAACTCTCACAGCTGCTATCCATGTCTCTAGAACCTTGTTGACTGTCCCAAACCTGTCTCAAACGGTCCAAACTCTCACTGCTGCTATATATGTCTCTAGTACCTTGTTGCCTGTCTCAAACCTGTCTCACGCGATCCAAACTCTCACAGATGCTATCCATGTCTCTAGAACCTTATTGGTTGTCTCAAACCAGTCTCACAGCTGCTATACATGTCTCTAGAACTCTTTTGGCTGTCTCAAACCTGTCTCACACGGTCCAAACTCTCACAGCTGCTATCCGTGCCTCTAGACTCTTGTTGGCTGTCTCAAACCAGTCTCACAGCTGCTATACATGTCTCTAGAACTTTGTTGGATGTCTCAAACCTGTCTCACACGATCCAAACTCTCACAGCTGATATCTATGTCTCTAGAACCTTGTTGGCTGTCCCAAACCTGTCTCACACGATCCAAACTCTCACAGCTGCTATCCATGTCTCTAGAACCTTGTTGGCTGTCTCAAACCTGTCTACATAACTGTAACATACGAGCTCATTCTGAAGCTTACTTCCAGAAATACTGCTAGGGCTACTAAGTAAAGTAACTCCTGTAACATACGAGTACATTCTGAAGCTTACTTCCAGAAATACTGCTAGGGCTACTAAGTAAAGTAACTCCTGTAACATACGAGAACATTCTGAAGCTTACTTCCAGATTAACCAATTACAAGATCTCTAACAACTAGTTCTAGTTAGCGATGGTTTAATTGGGCCTTTTTCGCGATAGATTAGTTAGACCGGTGGTTGGTGCTTAAGACAGTTTAATTGTTTGGCTCGACAAAGAGACCGTTTCATTAACGACCTGAAGTTCGGCTTGTTAGCTACTGACGATCTCGTCTCCATCTTTAATCCACAGTAGAGTCTCGATTGTTCGTGTTACCGCACGAGAAATGGCGTAATAACACGGATAATACATTTTAATAGTGTAATGAAATAATCAATAAAATCTCGCGGCCGAGGTTCAATCCTCGGTCCCGGCACAGATTTATCTGATTACCAAACCCTTCCTTCACCTCTGACAATACATCTTGTGAATGTGGGGAATGCCAGGCCTCCACCGTGGTTCGGATTCCACGTTAAACTGTAGGTCCTTCATTTCATCTCACAATCACCCTACCATCACACGTTAGCGTTAAGTGCGTATAACCCGAACGGGTAGTAAGACGCGGTGCTAATATTAATCAATAAAATCTCAAATTAACACTTCTTTATGATCGTTGGGCCTAACCCTCCATAAGGTTTAATGCGATACAAAGTCCACCTCAACCACACCGATGGGCACGTGGACCGAATGTCAGGCTCATCAGGTCTAACCTGCTCTTGACGGGACGGTCGGTGTTCCAATCCTGTACGGAAGCACTGAAAAGTGATTTTTTTTTCTCTCTCTTATAAAAGGTTTCCCGCTCTTTCGCGCTAAGATGGGTAAATTTATTTTAAAATTTTACCCTACTCATCTTTACTCCACTGAGTGGGATGTAGAGGGGTAGGTGGGGGGATACGTCCACAGTGGCCTATCAGAACTCCGAAATTGGCACGTAACCTAAAAATGAAAGTTAAAAAAACACCTGATTGATGCACGAGAAATTCGCAACTCAGATAATTAATCTACAAAACTTGTAACGTCACCGAATCTCTCTACGCCATTCCTGATCCTTGGCCTGGATCGTGTGAGTCGGGCTCCAGATTTGTGCCTCCTGCTGAGTTGATATTAACACAGATGTCCTTAAGACCCTCCACGGGGCCCGCTGTATTAGCAATAACCCCTTGAAAACACCCGACCGAACACAAGTAGAAATTTTCTCTCTCTAATGGTATTGACAACATTGTACTTTATTGTCAATATTATTGTTATTTTATATGTATTGGTAACATCCACCGGCCGACACCTTGTCTAAATAGATAACGTGTCCGCCTGGTGAGTTAAGGGTCCCTGGTTCCATCCCCGGCATTACCTAAACATTTATAATTGATGAAATGTGGCAATCCCCTTTAATAGTGATGAATTAACGGCTGGGGGGCTGGGCGTTGTGTCTTAATCAACAATCCGAAGGTTGATTTGTTGGGATTTTTATCCATTTATTTCCCCTCCGAAGGAAGTTGTGCTACGGAGTTTCATCGCTCAATAAAAATCCGTCGACCACGACTGGGTTTGAACCCACGCACCTCGGGTCGTGAGGCGAGCACCTTACACCCCGAGACCCCCAGGTGGACTGTCTGTTGATGATGTCACTCCCTGACATTTTAACGCTCGCCCCTCGGTGTTTATTTCCCTCGAGAAGTGAGAAAGGTCGAACAATTCATCCGTCTCGGCTGTAACATGTATATGTAGTTACAGAAGTGTAGGGGAGGGGAGGGGAGGTAGTGACGAAACAAAACATGGACCAGCTCTTGAGTACACCTGACTGGTATTAGAACTCATATCCCTCCGTCATCGGCACTCCAGTATATTGCGAGGGTAGCGTCTTAGGCCATGCGACCACTGAATAGTAGATGCAAATAAATCCTACGGATAGAATATTGTAATTGTGCAAATTCTAGTTGGAAAGTTAATGACGAATATTGGGGATTTATGTTCCAGAAACCCCACCCTGTCTGTCTGTCTGTCTGTCTGTCTGTCTGTCTGCACCTGCCGCCAGGTAGAGATGTGAGACGGGACATTTTACCTAGATGTTTCCTGTAATTATAGTTTCTGTTGATTAATTTAAACTGATTAAATTGATAATATTCTTCTTCTTATTATTATTATTAGCACCGCGTCTTACTACCCGTTCGGGTTATACGCACTTACGCTAATGTGTAATGGTAGGGTGATTGTGAGATGAAATGGAGGACCTACAGTTTAACGTGGAATCCGAACCACGGTGGAGGCCTGGCATTCCCCACATTCACAAGATGTCTTGTCAGAGGTGAAGGAAGGGTTTGGTAATCAGATAAATCTGTGCTGAGACCCAGGATTGAACCCCGGCCGCCAGCACAGAAGTCTGACACCTTACCCCTAGACCGCCAGGTCACCAAAAAATCGATAATAATAATTAAGAAACACCTGCTTCGGTCCAACGCGCTAATCTCGCAATAGACTAGACTGCCAATGACAGGGAGATCGGGGTTAGATTCGGGTGCAATGAGGGAGGTTTCCCACTCACTCTCCACACAAATGCGGGTGCAATTTCTATAAATTCAACTTCCTTTATCCCTAACACACTAGCGTAATTAATACACAGGCGTACAACCCGAACGGGTAGTAAGACGCGGTGCTAAATAACTAGTAAAGAAACAAATGAATGCGAGCCCCTTTGTAGACCCGTTAAGTTAACTAAGATAATTTTAGGGTTGTTCCAATATTAACACTATATTTTGAAGTACAATACCTCCACAATTTAACCGCAAGCCGCCACTGCGGAACATTTTCTGATCCAAAATTTCCATCTCTATCGCTAGGGATGAAATAGTCGTACAGATGTTATATGTTCATACCTCAATTCTATCGCTCAAATTAAGGGTAGTTGACATATTTATAAATTAAGGGTAGTTGACATATTTATAAATTATATATTTTTTTAATGGCTGAAACTTTTTTTATACAATTTAATATTCTGGTTGTGTTTTACATATGTATCTATTTATTTTAATATTTGGGTTGTGTTTTACATATGTATTTATTTATTATAATATTTGGGTTGTGTTTTACATATGTATCTATTTATTTTAATATTTGGGTTGTGTTTTACATATGTATCTATTTATTTTAATATTTGGGTTGTGTTTTACATATGTATCTATTTATTATAATATTTGGGTTGTGTTTTACATATGTATCTATTTATTTTAATATTTGGGTTGTGTTTTACATATGTATCTATTTATTTTAATATTTGGGTTGTGTTTTACATATGTATCTATTTATTATAATATTTGGGTTGTGTTTTACATATGTATCTATTTATTTTAATATTTGGGTTGTGTTTTACATATGTATCTATTTATTTTAATACCGCTGATAGTAAGTTTCCAACATATTTTAACTAAACGAGTATGTACATTTAGTATAATTTTTAAGGCTACTTTTAAATGTCAGCTTTGATTCTCTTCATTAGACACAGAAAACACGACCACTACAAATCTATTATTTATATTATTACTACAAAAATGAGGTGCAATGAAAAATGCAGACAGTTTTTGTTTTTTGAAATATGGTCTTTCGTATTTGGGGAATATATATATATATATATATATATATATAAACCTCCATATATTCATTTGAGGTTGTTTTACTGAGGGCTTATTTTTGAAAATGTCGTCACGAGCTACAACAGGCTTTGTGGGAAAGTAGCTATTCACGATTTTGTGGTAGCTTTTTGCTACCATCTCTAAAGTAGAAGTAGAAAACAGTAGTTTAACTTCATCATCCATTGAACGGCTTCTGCGAACTGATAAATTAGTGTTTGTGAAGTTTTCATTTTATAAAATAACTTATTTATTTTACTTGTAGGTAGATGCAAAAAAAAAAGTACGTCACGAGGTGGATATTGTTTTATATTAGCTCCGTAATAAAAGTAAAACTTTGAACAATGGTATCACGACAGGGAATAAAAAACACTTGTTTGGAAACTCCTTCGTAAGAAATAATTGTTTTTTTCTCTGCACTTGGAGGGTTTGTCGCGCTCACTTTACAGGTTAGTGTTTTTTAACACCGCGTATTCAGGGGTAGGGGACCTGCATTTGCCTGGAGGTAGAGTGGGAAACCATTTAATAGAATTTCCCCCCCGATACCCCTGACCCGGGTTCAAACCCTGACTTATCAGTCATCGGCGGTCCAAGATATTGCGAGAGTTACGCCTTAGACCATGTGGCCACCGGAGCAAGTTTAGTCGTATCTTGTCTGATTTGTCTTTGATGGGGTTCGAATCATTCCTAAATGGTATACCACTCTACCTACGTGCAAATGAAGGTACATTTCCTTTAGAGTTTGCCTTCTTCATCCATAACCCATTAGTGTAATTATTATTATTATTATTATTAGCACCGCGTCTTACTACCCGTTCGGGTTATACGCACTTACGCTAATGTGTAATGGTAGGGTGATTGTGAGATGAAATGGAGGACCTACAGTTTAACGTGGAATCCGAACCACGGTGGAGACCTGGCATTCC
>CABFOW010005983.1:3671-36543 GCA_902141385.1 Timema californicum
TTGTGAATGTGGGGAATGCCAGGCCTCCACCGTGGTTCGGATTCCACGTTAAACTGTAGGTCCTCCATTTCATCTCACAATCACCGTACCATTACACATTAGCGTAAGTGCGTATAACCCGAACGGGTAGTAAGACGCGGTGCTAATAATAATAATAATATGTAACACCGTATATTATTTCGTTAAAATTATCTTATGATCGATATAAGGCAGGACTTGTTTTGTAAACGGATTCGGTACGTTTGAACACAAAGTTTGTTGTAATGGATAATTGGTAAGCTACTGATTTTTTCAATTTTTTATTTTTTTTAAATATATTGAATGACATAATTTTGTTTAGGTTTATTTTTCTTTTTTCTTGTTCTGTAAATAATATTTCCTACGTAGGGACATGGAAAGCACCTCCCAGTTTGCGAGTTATAAGAAAATGTCTCAATTTTTAAGGTCAAGGAGCATAAAAATCTGTTCGGTGTGCCGTAACATTTAATAAATTGTATCAAATATAAGTTTAGAAATTAATCTTCCTTGTAAAAAAATAGTTTCATGAGTGTTACCTTGTTTAAGTTTGGCTTCATAGCAAACATCTTCATCTTTACTCCACCAGGTAGTGGTCTCAACGCTCAAGGACATGTTTAGTGACAAAATGGTGGCAACAATATTGTGATGTGTGGTTGTCACTTCATTTTATTTAATAAAAACACCATACATTTAATTAATCATCGTAAGTAATATTTATATTTTTTCTAACTTTCTGTAAACACAAATATTTTATATCAATATCACTGAAAGTTGTCCGCCGCGTGGAGTGTCACGTGCATGTTTCAATCCCCCTGCAATACGCCTAATAAGAGTTACAAAATGTCCTCCCACCCCTTGTCATGACAGTCTATTAACCGCTTGTCTTGAGGCTCCATTTCCTTATTCGCGAGCGTCTTCTAGCAATCATCTGTTTGTGACGACATAGTGCGATCATGCGTGAACCCCCTCCACCCCTGTGTTTAATGTAGCTCGATAGGCTCCCTCGGGGGTGGAAGACAACTAGTGCTATGGACAGGGGCTGCACGCCGACACTTTGCTACCTCGGAATGGTAGATTGGAAGGTGAACGATGATGTAATACAGGCCACACTTTTACTACTCAGATAAATACAGTAGAACCTAGTTACGGTGTGGGTGTAGGCGACGCGAAGTGTTTTTGTTTTGACCAACATAATTAAATTATTGCTTCAACACAAACATAGATTTAATTTTTCCTCCGCTGGTGATATCAACAGTTGTTGAATATATGTCGTGAGCATAGCGCGATTAGCTGACAAACTTTTTTAAATGACGAGAAAAAGTTGTCGACAAATTTTAGAACATATATTCAAGAACTGCTCAGATTACACTTAACTTTTCTCACGTCCCCTACAACCACAGCTTAATACAATGAGACCGAAGCTTGTTCAGATCACAGAACATCCGGACAAAGTGGGAGAACACGGAAGGGTCTGTGGGGAGAAAGTTTATTTTTACAATCTTTTATTAAGTTGAATTTGAATTGGTTTTATAAAATCTACATTAATATACATGGAACCAGATTGTGTTACTTTAATCATGTAAATATTTAGTATTAATTATTGCATATTCTAACGCGCTACTATTGAAGTAGATTAGACTGCCAAAAATATTGAAATAAAGGTTCAAATCTCGGTCGGGTGTACTGTAGATTTTCCCAAAATAATTTTCCCCTTTCCCTCCATGCAAATGCGGTTACACTTTCTCTAAATATAGCCTTTTTAATCCCGAACGCCATTAGTGTAATTAATTTAAAAGTGTATAACCCGAACGGGTGGTAAGACGCGGTGCTAAAAAACAATACTTATTATCGCTGTTTCTCACAATACTCTTTTAACTTTGAGTTTTTTGTCTATAAAAAATCATTAGACTTAATTTGTGACTTTATCCCCGAGTTTTCCAAAAAATGTGTTCGGATCGTCGGAATTTTGGACTACTAGGACTCATAGAAGGCGTTAAGAATGTTTTAACTCTAGGTTATATTAATAAGTAGCAAAATGAATAATGAATGAAATTGTCGTTGATCTTTTATTTTATGAATTAACGAACGAGGTTTATTAGTTATTACACATATGCTAGGCTCGCAATAGCCTAGGTTGCGTGGACACGAAAAGTCAACTTTCGAATCTCATTCGAGGGAACTGAACACGGTATAATCTCATGTGATTTTTAATTGTAGTTTTCCAATCCTCCCTTCTCGCTTGTGAGGATGTATTTCTTAGTTATAACTATTATTCGTTATACGAAGCATACGTAACATGTTATAATTAAAGTTGGGCTGCTTAAACTAATTTAATAATACAAATCTTCATTCTACTTACGAATACCGAGTTTGAATCAGAAACCTTGAAAAAAAAAGACGTTTACTTTAATACATAAACTCAATAGAAAATAGAAAAAACTAAATTAATATTTATTTTAGCACACTATTTTAATACCTGCTCAGGTTATACGCATATGTACTAATTAAGGAATTGTACCCGCATTGACGTGAAGGTAGAGTGGGGAAGTACATTTAGGAAAAAATCTCAGAACACCCGACCGTGATTTGAACTCCGATTTCTCTGTCATCAGCAGTCTAGTCTAACAAGAAAGTGACGCCTTAAACCACGCGGTCATCAAAGCGGGTTGGGTTTTTTGTTGAAACGTATTCACTTTAACATTCAGATACCCAGTAAATGGTAAACAATCGGTCTGAAGATACAGTTTTTAAGGTCTCCGTATAATTACTTTGGGCTAAAGACTACCTCTGTGGACTTGTGGTCAGAGCTCCTGGCTACAGATACAGAGGTCCCGGATTCGATCCTCGGCTCCTCCTATTAATCTGTGTTGCAGTAGGTCTGGACAGTAGTCAACTCACCTCGTGAAAACAAATGAGGAGCTCTGGTCTAGAAAACTGAGATTAAGGTGTAACGGAAGAAAACGCGATAAAATGCCAGTATTTTTTGCCGTTTTTATGGAAAAACTTTTTTTGGTCAAATAAATCTAATATGGTTTCAGTACAAAGACAAAATTATATTTTCTTCACGTAGTGACCCCAACATTTGTTAAATTTCGGTCAAGGGTGTCCTGTAATTAAATTACAACAATTTCTCTTCATTTTAAAAGCTTCTCTTCCAACTCCTCTGTGCTCATATTCGATATAATTGAGAATTCGATGATTTGAAGATCCCTTTTCAAGTTAAAATGTATTAACTGAAGGAAAATTCTAGTTTTATTATGTAAGTCTACACTGTGTTTCAAAATTATTATTGTTATTACTAGATTATTATTATTATTGGATCTACATTTTCTGTTTGTTAAGAAATATATTTATGAAGCAGTTTTACAAAATAATGGGCTAAGACAGTACCCTCACGATAGGCTGGATAAACAATAATGAAGAGATCGGTGTTTGAATCTCGGTTGGGTACAATGAAACAGGTTTTTCTAAATGGTTTTCCACACTCATTTCCCATAAATGCGGATAAATTTCCTTTAAATACAACCATACTTATCCTTAATACTTTAGCGTGATTAGTATATATGCGTATGGCTCGAACGGGTAGTAAGTCCTAATGACAAAATAAAAATTTACAATAAATTTATTTCAGTTTTTAAAAATTTATTTGAGGTATTTTACGTGCAATTCTGAACTGACTGATTATATCAGCCCACGATAATTTCTATGAACGAGAGAGAAAAGGGCATACCAATTTTTCAGGGAAAGGTATTCTCATACCTTCCCAGTTTTACATTCCACGATCGATATGGGACCAACGACTTTACTTCCTCTCTAAAGGAGTTTTATCGCTCAAGAAAGATCCGTTGACCCCAGCTGGGTGTGAACTCACGAACAATCGAGTCCTGAGGAGAGCATTTTACCCCAAGAACACTGAGATTGACAAGTTTTCCGATAAAACCCTCAAAAACTTTAAAACGTATTATTTCCAAGCGTTTTGTTCTAAACATGTATTCGTTCCGATCTAGAAATGAGTTTGTTTTCCAAATTGACGAATAGCGATTAGCTCCCCTCACTGAGGTGGTTCCTCTGCCTCCCCTGGTGTCCCCACCCCTCGTGGAGGGAGAGTCCAAGCAGGGGGTGGCTCTCAGATATCTACTATAAACATTGTCTACTGCAATTGTTATGACATAGTGGACATTTTACCAAGACGAGGTGATCATTGGATGTGAACAATTACACGACATAACCCACAGTATCATTCTGAAAGAGGGAAGGGGATACATCTAATACGAGCTTTTTTAAATAGGTACAGTACAGAGAACGTATTATTAGCACCGCGTCTTACTACCCGTTCGGGTAATACGCACTTACGCAAATGTGTAATGGTAGGGTGATTATGAGATGAAATGGAGGACCTACAGTTTAACATGGAATCCGAACCACGGTGGATGCCTGGCATTCCCCACATTCACAAGATGTGATTAATACACGTCTTGTCAGAGGTGAAGGAAGGGTTTGGTAATCAGATAAATATGTGCTGGGACCAAGAATTGAACCCCGGGCCCTCAGCGCAGAAGTGCGACACCTTACCCCTAGACCGCCAGGTCACCCTACAGAGAATATACAACCACTTATCAATTTTTAATCAATTTTTATGGTGCCGTGTCTTACTACCCTTTCGGGCTATACACTTATGTACTAATTACACTAATTTGTTTTTAGGGATTAAGAAGGTGATATTTACAGGAAGTGGACCCATATTTGCGTGGAGGGAGAGTGGTAAACTATTTTTGGAAAAATACCCTTAATACATCTTACCTAGACTCGAACCTACAACTCTCCGATATTAGTAGTCTAGTATATTGTGAGAATAGCACGTTTGACCAAGAGGCCACCGTAGCAAATAATTTTTAATTAATCCGAAGATAGTAAAATGAGCTGCTAGGGAGCCTAACCTGCAACCCTATTCCGTTTCCCTAAGGACAAATATCCCCTAGAACATGTATTTAAAATGATCGACAATTTCAGTGATAGACTCACTATTCAACCCTTAAAAATGTGAACATATCAAAATTGTGACTAAGCCCCCTTAATTTCGGAAATAGTTCATAAACACGTTTAAAAAGGTATGTTCAACCTGAGCGATTTTATTTGATAATTCACAAGGAATAAATTTAATGAATGGTCTGGGTAATCCCCCCCTCCTCCCTTTTTAAGTGAAAAATTACAGATCATGCATTTTATTTTCAACTAATGATTGTAGAGAAAGTTTCACTTACATCTCTAATATCTTTAAATACTATATCGAAAATGCCACCCGGGCAAAAACTCTACCCAATTTTTTGAAAGTGTATGCCTATTTTGAATTATTTCTGTGAAGAACTTCCCTCCCCCTTCAAATTGGCCGGCTGTTTCAAATGCTAATGGCTCTTCCCCCAAATACCACTCCATCGTCCTGTCAAAAGAGGCCAAAATGTATCTCCCAATTTTCACACAGGCCCCCTTGGCCTACGTCTAACGGGTGGAGGGGATTGGTATTACTGATGCTGGATGTAGTTATTTTAAAATTATAAATATTAGGGATAAGTATAAAATAGCTTAGTGCTCATTTTCCTCCATTTATAGTGAGACAATTCCTCAAATTACCTTTATTTTTCAATAAATATGTATGTTAATCATTAAACCTCTTAGCAAGCTGAAATTTGATGGTTGAAAATAATTGTACAGTGAATGTGGTTCTGCACCTGGATAACTCAGTCACTCAGGGACGAGACTGGATAGCTCAGTCACTCAGGGACAAGACTGGATAGCTCAGTCACTCAGGAACAAGACTGGATAGCTCAGTCCCTCAGAGGACAAGACTGGATAGCTCAGTCACTCAGGGACAAGAAATGATAGCTCAGTCACTCAGGGACAAGACTGGATTACTCAGTCACTCAGGGACAAGACTGGATAGCTCAGTCCCTCAGGGACAAGACTGGATTACTCAGTCACTCAGGGACAAGACTGGATAGCTCAGTCACTCAGGGACACGACTGGATAGCTCAGTCACTCAGGAACAAGACTGGATAGCTCAGTCACTCAGGGACAAGACTGGATAGCTCAGTCACTCAGGGACACGACTGGATAGCTCAGTCACTCAGGAACAAGACTGGATAGCTCAGTCACTCAGGGACAAGACTGGATAGCTCAGTCACTCAGGGACAAGACTGGATAGCTCAGTCACTCAGGGACAAGACTGGATAGCTCAGTCACTCAGGGACAAGACTGGATAGCTCAGTCACTCAGGGACAAGACTGGATAGCTCAGTCACTCAGGGACAAGACTGGATAGCTCAGTCACTCAGGGACAAGACTGGATAGCTCAGTCACTCAGGGACAAGACTGGATAGCTCAGTCACTCAGGGACAAGACTGGATAGCTCAGTCACTCAGGGACAAGACTGGATAGCTCAGTCACTCAGGGACAAGACTGGATAGCTCAGTCACTCAGGGACAAGACTGGATAGCTCAGTCACTCAGGGACAAGACTGGATAGCTCAGTCACTCAGGGACAAGACTGGATAGCTCAGTCACTCAGGGACAAGACTGGATAGCTCAGTCACTCAGGGACAAGACTGGATAGCTCAGTCACTCAGGGACAAGACTGGATAGCTCAGTCACTCAGGAACAAGACTGGATAGCTCAGTCACTCAGGAACAAGACTGGATAGCTCAGTCACTCTGGAACAAGACTGGATAGCTCAGTCCCTCAGGGACAAGACTGGATAGCTCAGTCACTCAGGGACAAGAGTGGATTACTCAGTCACTCAGGGACAAGACTGGATAGCTCAGTCACTCAGGAACAAGACTGGAGGGTTAAGTTGCTCAGGAGATAGGTTTATATGTCTCAGTCATTTAGTCGCAAAGAGGAATAATTGAGTTGCAAGGAGGTAAGCTGAGCAACTGACTAATCTACGAGTCAAGTTGTGTAGATCAGTCAGTCCGTTGCGAGCTTAAATACATCAGTAGCAAGGCGTTAAGCTAGATCATTGAGTAATATATGATTTAAGCTGGGTGATTTAGTAATTCAGGTGTTAGTTTGGTAGATCAATCCGTAGAAATTTGATTCAATTATATAAATTTTCAATATTTAAATCCATGCCAAAAATACAGTTTTCAAATAATTTGTATTAAAAAATCAATAAAATTTACACTACAATATAATTTTCATATTAAAAGGCATCTGACAACCAAGTTAATAAATGTACTTTCACACATTCATACATTAAGTGATGTTATCTTCATCTGTTACTTTTGATAGATAGGTAACTTTAAACCCACACTAATAATATGGTAGCATGTTATCGATGTACTTACAGTAGCCGCGTGGCTTCTTTGGTGCTGACTGACAGCTGCTAAACACATGTTTTTGCAGATCATACGGCTCGGCGTAGGAATACATAATTTGGTCTGTTAGCTTTTCAAAGCTGCCAGTCAGCATCAAAGTAGCCATGGGGCTACTGTATTTACTTACTCTATGGCATTAGGAACTAGAAAGTTCAATTCCGCACTTACAAAACTACACCACCTATCTCTATCTTGAGTTAGTTATATCCAGTCCACCTCATTACATCTTATCTCTTTAAAGTCCTTTTTAATTGTATCCTCTCATTTGCGTCTTAATCTTCCCAATGGTCTATTATCAATGGGTTTGCCAGTTAATACTCTGAACAGGTTTCTAGATTATCCCTCTGCCCTGCGTGTCCTGCCCACCATAATCTTCAAGGCTTGATTATCCTGCCAATGTCTTGTGAGGAGTACAAGTTATGTAACTCATCATTATGTAACCTCCTCCACTTACAAATAGACTCATTCCTTTTTGGGCTAAATGTATTCCCAAGCAGCTTGTTTTCAGAAAGCCTAAATTTGTTTTTGTCATGTAAGGTAATAAACCACGTTTCACGCCCATTATCATCAATCTTCACTATGTACAGCAAATATTTTTGTATATTTTATAAGGCAATATTTATGGAGTTTGAAATGTATTTATTCCACGTTTACCTAAATATTGTATCATAATATTCTTACTGGAAATAAAAACCATAGCTAGTATTTGTGTTTTACTCTCGATTATTTAAGATTAGCTCGCGTCTCATCATATACAGGCTGTTGTCCAAAGACCAAGGCGTGCAGGTTGTGCGAGTCCAGCTAGTTAGTTCGGTGTCTTGTCTTAACGCCCACACTCGTGGAAACACGGAGGGGTGGTTTAAGGCTGTCTGAACCCCACTTATCGCAAGCTTCATTTGATACCACCGTTTTTTGTTTGTTTGTTTGGACACTTTGTCAACCCATCCACTCGGGCTATTCCCATATGTGCTAATTATGTTAATGTGTTAGGGATGACGAATGTTACATTTAGAGCTAGGGGACCCACAATTACGTGGAGGCTGGGAAATTAATTCGAACAAACCATCCTAAGTACACCCGACCGGGATTTGAACCTCTATCTCCCCGTCATTGGCAGGTCAATCTAACACGACAGTGAATTCTTAGACTATGTGGCCACCGAATCGGGTTTCAATGAACGATAAGAGCTGTATTTATATGCTGTTCATCTTTTGAGACACTATGTTGGCATTCATTTTTCTTTTCTTGAAGAAATGTAACTAATCTTAATATTCTGAACAGGTGGTCACTAGGTCTAAGGCGTCAAGCTCCCAATATAGTGTATTTCTGGTGATAAATAAGATGATGTTCGAATTTTGACCAGGTACACTAGAGGGGACTTTCCAAATTTGATGCTTCCATCTACTCTCAACACTAATGTTGGTGCACATCCTCTAATCAACACTCCAGGTCCCTCCCTAATCCTTAAACAACATTGTTAATAACCATTTTGTTGAACATAGCCACAAGAATGAAATATATTTTATTTTAATATTCCGCGTCCTAATACCCAGCTGGACCATTCGTATACACGGGGTAGGGATACATAAAGTAGTATTTTTTTAAAGTGTATATGTATTCGCCTGGAGGGTGAGTGGAAATTACTATAGAAAAATAGCAGCTAATTACCTCCGGCCAGGAATTGAAACCTGACCTAATCGTCCCCAGCACAACAAACAATAAGAGACTGCTGCCTTGATCCAAGTGGCCATTCACTGTGTGCTCTTAAGACACTATACTAAAGAGTTTGGAGGTTTACTTCTTATCTATAACAACAACAAATCTATGATTGGCCCTTTGCTAATATTGATCAACCTCGGTGGGCCTAAGGTAAAGTGTTTACTCCGGACCCGTTGTCCTTGGGTTCAAACCCAACTAGGGTTGACAGATTCTTCTTGAGCGATAGAAATACGTAGCGCAACTTACTTTGGAGGGTTGGTAAACTGATCTGCCCCATGCCGATTGTGGCATATTAAATAACTCTGGGAGATAAAATTGGTAGGTCCTTTCACTCTCGCTCATAGAAGTTCAGTGTACTGATATTGTCAGTCAGTTCAGAAAGTGCACTTTAAGTACCTCAAATAATAAAATAAATAAATACTAGTACTGGCTATTTTATGTTTCCAAATACAAGTCTTTATGTGGAATACTGAAGTCCTAAACGTATAAGTGAACTATATGAGTAAATGTCCACTATCCGCGGCAATAAATGGCGGATAGGAGCTCCACTCATAGCTACAGCGTCGAGCCAACGATAACATTCGTGTAAATAAGAATTTCCAACAGACATAACAATAAGAGGTGAAGCTAAAGGGTCTAACAAACCAAATGAAATTGCGTGTGTCGACTAATCGCGTGGGGGTGTTAGAGGGGGCTCAAACCCCCTTAATCCCTCACTCGTCCCCTGTTAAGGTACCTCCTCTGCCCCCAATCTTTTGATGATGACGTCCTCGCCACTGGCTGCTAATAGATACTAATTGCGACAGGTTTATACTTGGATGCTTCACTGACGAAGCGAATACAAGTACAGAAGAGAGCCAGCCAGACACGGCCTTTTTCTTCCAACCCCCTCTTCCCCTGGTCTTCCCTAAAACCCGGCTCTCTTCATATACCTCTCCCCCTCACCCCATCCCCAACCCTTTTTCCCAATTAATTGACTTGCGATAATTAAGCAAACCCTGTTAGTAACCCCCTGAGGCAGAGTTATAACGATTGTGTGTGTATGGAACAAGAGTTGGAGAAGTGGTATGGGGGGGGGGCGCTATTCCCCCCCCCCACTCTCTCCCCCTCACTCCCCTCGCTCACTCTCAAAGCAAAAAGCCTGTATGCCCTTAACGAGCGCTGTACCCACTACCACGCCCCGCTTTTGTCTGATTAGATAAAGGCCTGCTTAAAACAACAACAGATACGGCGTCCTAATGAAAGACTGCCTTCCTCGGTGAGGAAGTGGGACAGAGTAGGGAAGATTAGGTTTTTTAAATTAGACTAACAAAGATGAGCGAGATGGGGAAGGGGGGGGGGGGAGGTTCCTCCATTCGTTTGCTTAAAGATACGCAATTATTTAGAGTGAGTATGTCGGGAAAATACTAGACGACCGTTTGGTCTAAGGTTTTTAAAAAATAGATATCCCTTTGAAATAGCTCAGAAAACAAAACAAAAAAAGAGCTGAAATAACAACTAAGAAAAAGAAATTATTTATGAAATTATGTAGCTTGTTACCTATCAACTTACCCGCTCCAGTGGTCACACGGCCTAAGGCATCACTCTCGTGTTAGACTGGCCTGCTGAAGACGGGGAGATAGGGGTTCGAATTACAGCCGGGTCTACCAAGGGTGGTTTTTCATAAATGATTTTCCCCTCTCCTTCCAAGAAAAAGGCTTCCTTCCTTGTCCCTGTCCAATTAGAGGGACTATCTTATGGGCATACAGCACGAACAGGTAGTAAGACGTGATGATGATAGTGGTAATAATAATATTAATTATAAACACGTAATAAGTTAAAGAATACTGTATCAAATTTGGAATTTAAAACCTTTTCTGAAATAAATATAAAAAGAAGAGAAGTTATGGTTCGATAAGATTAAGTGATATTAATAAGAAGTATTTCTACCTTTACTCCCCTTGGTGCTTGAATGCTCTAAACCAGCATCACTCTTGTAATAGATTGGACTCTTGATGGCATGGAGGTACTGGTTATAATCCCGGCTGGGTTGCATTGAGGGTGGTTTTTCCTCGATGGCTTCCCACTCTTCAGCCACGCAAACGATGTTAATTTTAATCTAAGCCTCTACCTTCCTCCTGCCTATTTTATTAGTGTAAATATGAGGGCAGTTTGGTTGGGTAGTAATACGAGAATCAGATACAAATAAAAGTCGTTATAAAACTTTATTTAAGGATTAAAGAAAAAATCAAGAGGTTGCCCTTCCCCTTAGGTCCCTTAGAGCGTTTCTTAACTTATTTTAAAGTCCCGGATTCTATTTCAGGTTAGTGTTGAATCATGTTCTCTTTAAAATGGGATATGTTGCCTTAAAGTTGGTAAATTAATGATATGGGCTCTGGTTATGATGTTCTTTTTATAAATACGCTAGGATGGATCAATGAATTCTGGCACTTAAAGATTGGCCTCCTATCAACTAAATAAGGAGTTTCAAAGTTTGTTTGTGAGGGAAGGGCAGAGCAGCCCCGTCTGTCAATAATCAAACATTGGTGGTGGACGCAAGGGAAGGTTTACAAACTACACCCCTAATTAAATACAATATATCGTACTGCAAGAAAATCGGAGATATCTTGACAATATTTTAGTTTGGTTTATACTATTACACTAAAGGTCTATGTATACTTTAATCATACATATTACAGACGATGAATCCTTTTTATTAAACATTTTTTCCCCCTTCTACGTCATAATATTATTTTTTGAAAAGGACACACACCTTCATTATTCCACTGTATTGAGTTCTAACGAGTTCTAACTAAAAAAAATCTATCGTATTGGATTTCGTTCTCTTTTCGGCCGTCGCAAGGGCATTAACAGAGTTGTAGAAGAATGTAACAACAAAAAAATATAAAAAAGGGAAATAAACATGTACGTGAGGGGGGGAAAAAACTTGATTATTTTTGTGTAATTTGTTTGTATCTCTAGTTTCAAAGGCAAGGCGGAATATCCCATTTTGAGAATGTTTTAGTGGGGAACAGTCTGATGAGAGCAAAATTGGGGCGCGGTCTTCCTCGTAATGAACTGTGAGACAGGATTCAAACATCTGGAGCATTATTATTATTATTATTATTATTATTATTATTATTATTTGGAAACATTTGATATTATTATCTCATCCAATTTATGTCCATTTATTTATCCCTTGAAATCTGAACAGGTGGGCATGCGGATATAAGTGTCATATAGGTTGGGTTTTGAATGCTGGTCAGACCTAATGAGGGTTTTTTCCCTAAATTATTTCCCACCCTACTTCCAAGTATGTGAGGACATATTTTTTCGAAAAATATATCTTTCTCATCCCCACCTTGTTAATACATAGGCAATATGTGGAAATATTAGGTAGAAATTTGTTAATCTTGACCATTTAAACGCTTAACCTAATATGTTCATATTCTGAAAATAGAAATATGACACCTGGACACTAGAATCATACCCAGGGTAATTCTTCTCTCATATCTTAAGGCAGAGTCTATGATGGACGTGCGGAAATCGTCGGCTACAAATGTGTGATTTATTAAGATCACGAGCTATCAGATAACGCAGCCACCCTCGACTCGGTAGTTGGCTTATTGCTACCACTTGTACAATTATTATAATTGTAATGGATCGCGTATTTAAGAAACAAATAGCCAAAACTATTATTTATGCCTTTTATTGAGGAATTATTCATCTAGGTATAATATTCTGAAAATTGAAAAATGACAACTGGACACGGGAATGACCCTTGGCACGGGGAGATTCCTGGATATCTCAGTGGGTAGGCATTAGCGTACTAAGCGAAAGGTCCCGGGTTCGCTTCCCCTTGTCCAAGTGTCATTTTCCAATTTTCAGAAAATGATATCTAGATGAAGAATTCCTCAATGAAAAGCATAAATAATAGCTTCGGCTATTTGATTCTTTAATATTTTCATCTAAACTATAAATAATTGATTATTTTCAATTCTTTTAACTTAATTTTCCTAACCTTGGCCAACTTGTCTAATAGCACCTCACACCTGATGATGGCGAAACGCCGAAACAAGTAGTCGTCGTCCAAGACTGATGGCGACTTTGACATCCATGAATAAGGAGGCGGGACCCACAAATTAAACCAGATAAGGAATACCAAACTTTTATTAAAATTATATCAAGTTGCATCATCAACTTGCTAACCAAACATCTTTCAACTTATCAAATCTACTACTATTAATTTAAATATAAATACTCACATAATAATATTATTGTAAATATTTAGTTTTAGGTAAAACACATGCAATAATTGTATGTTTTATAACATATAATAGTTTCCATTATTATTGTTGTTGCTATATATTTTAAAGTGTTATATTATGTTATTAATCTTTAAATATCCACTTAATACATTTGCCTTTTCTTCGTTAAGTTCTCCTCTTATAATTTGTACAATTTCACTACTAAAAAACACTGCAATTGCTAACATTAATCCTATTTCAATCTTAATATTTCGTCATTTTATAATCTCAAATTGTAGCCAAATAACTTTTCAATTATTAGTTAGTTCATTGACCAAAAACTAACACATTTATAATTTTATAACCAATAATTTACTAATATTCACATCCCTTTTTATATGTTTATTCATAATAAATGTTCCTTGTCAAATTTATTAATTTATATTATCTTGACTTATTTAACTTAAAGGTCACTTTACAATCTTATTGCATTAATATATTTATTTATTTTAGTTTTTATTCATGATAAAATTGTTTCTTGCTAACCTTACTCATTTATTAATCTTGACCTATCTGAGGTAAAAAATTTTAATTAATATTAAGTTATATTGAACGTAACATAATTGTTTTTGCGTATTTTAATTTTTAATGGAACTAGCTCAATATAGGGAATGACTGTAATGATGTGGACTGGATATAACTAGCTTAAGATAAAGATAGGTTGCAATGAAGGGGACTGGATGGAACTGGCCCAAGATAGAGATAGGTGGCGTACTTTTGTAAGTGCGTAAAAAAATTATCAAGCTTCTAATGAAAGATTAAGTTAATAATAAATGATGTTATGGTAGTAAAGCTTTAAAAACTTGTATGCTATATATATTTTTAAATAGGCTAAGAGACGTGACATTTCTGTATTTATTACTATGGGTATACGACCTACAAATTAGTTTCTGGAACATAGACAACACAGAGTCTTTCAGACGTCATTTACCACGATTGTGAAAGGGGACGATTCAATTCCACCAATGCAAATGCAAGAATACTGAATTCAGTTATACACAGAGCCATCTGTTTTTCCCATTGTACAACTTTAAAAAATGTGGTTCAAAATTTGGGAATGACTTAAAAAAACGAATAATATAATGTCTATTTACAAAAACATTTTGAAAATAAAACAAACCGTCACGTAAAATAAAGTCACCTTTTCTTAGGAAGGGCTTTATGTGACAGCTAGAATAGTTACTACGGTCCATTTTTAATGTAAAGTGCCTTATCTTTCACGTATTTATACGTTGAGTCCTGTGATCTGCAGATGTCACTTTTGATAGCTATAACAACAAAAATAATATATTCAAAGATTATAAAGGGTGTTTGCAGAAAATCATGTTTCTATTTGCTAAATCTTATGAAAATTGTACCGTAGCTGAGCCGGTGAACAATTGACAATCAATAGTGGGTACATTAAAAAAAAAACTACACTCCATACTGTGTTGGGGAATCAAAGCCCACATTCTTACGGTACTGAATGTATCCCCCTTCCCCTCCCCAACTAGGGGAGTGAGGGGGAGTGTTCTACAGTCCTTTCGCGTGTAAAATGGAGCTGTGCTCGCGTCCCGAGGTTCATTAGGAGGAGATCCCAGCAGCCGTCATAATGGACCCTCCTCATCTCTCACCTCTGGTTCTAGGCGATAGACGGGAGGTAACGGTAACGAGCCTCGTTATTTTACAACGAAACCAGTTAAAAACATACTCAAACTTAGTTTCAGAACATGCGCACACATTTTTTTAAATAATGAATACATACATTTATAATAACAGAATTTGAGGGATTCTCGTCTCTTCTTTCTCTTCGATACGTGTGTTTATTACTTTTTTTCACCCCCTGTCCACCTTATTCCCCCTCACCTCCTTCACCAACCTTTCATTTGTATTATTATTTTTCTATGCATTGAAAATTGTAACGTGATTTGTATCACGAAATTTATAGTGGGTCACCAATACATGACAACATTAACATTTCCGTTCATGCAAAAAAAACACGAAGTGAAACAGGATTTTCGGTGCATGGATTTGTGGTTTTTATAAAGTGTGTGTGTGGTGGTGAAAAGAGGGGGTGGGGTGGGGAAGGTATGTCATTTCATTGGACTTTGGGTTGTTACGTAGAACTTTTTTTTTTGTCTCTTCGGTTTTGGAGCTGTACAACTGTCGAAACAAATTATTATGTTTCTCCTTGTTTATTTGAAGGCAAAGCGTTTTTATGTTTAATATTTATGAACGAGACGTGAAGAATATTATGAAAATACAAGAAAATATATTTGTATACACCCTATACAATAATATATGTATAAAGTCCTTATGATAATAAATACAGTACTCGTAAAAACGAATATACCTTTGGTATATATATATGTATGTATGTTTATCTATTATATAATTATTCATGTATGAGTATTTGCGCTATGTAACTGTATATACCATTTCAGTTTGAAGGTGGTATGTGCTCTATGGAATATAATAATAATGATATGAACTCTAGCTCAGATCAAGTCTGATATATATAATTATATAACTTCAATCACTATCTCATGACTACCTCACGTAACAAAATAGCTTCATATTGAAATACGAACTGACTTGCCTGTACGGAATACGAGTAAATGTATGAATGAGTGGGCGTGCGTGCGGACAGACGGGAAGACAAATGGAGAGAGAAGAAATGGACTTACCAATGAACAAACAGATATATTAGATACATTCATAGATTAATATCTAGACTCAAGTAGTAGATGGATAAATGTAAACGAAATAATAATAATAGGTTATATGCCTGGATATATTAACCATATTGAAATTTCCTATATCCTTCCACCATGCTTCCTCCTTCAATTGCTTTAATTATTCTACTCCCACTTGAATATTTTCTATTATCTGCTCCTACCGGTCTTTTTCATGAATCCTAATCATTATCTTTGGTAACCATAACTTTTTATTCCTCATTACATGCCCATACCATCTCAACCTTGCTTCCTCTGTATCCTCAATTACCTCCTGAAGCCCAATCCTTGCCCAAATATCTTCATTCTTAATACAGTTTCTGTTTGTGACAGCTAACATGCTCTTCAAAAAATTCATTCCCATGGCCTTCACTTTCCTAGTTTCTCTTACATTCACTCCCTGTTACTGCTGAAAGTAGCTGGGGCGATTTTTCGGAACAGCGTCGTGACTGGTTGAAATTGGTCACGTGACCACGCCTCCTCGCTCTCTGATTGGCTGTTGGTTTTCCCCCAACCCTCTCGTTCTCCTTCTGACCCCCTACCCCTCCTCCTGCCCTTTTCAAAATGTCCTCCCCCTCCTCCTTGCAAACCCACTCCTACTGCCCCCTCGTCTACCTTCCCCTTCACCTACCAACCCAGGACATGTTGGTTCTTGATGATTAATTATTAATGATTGTTAATTAATTATTGTTAATTGATTATTGTTAAATTAATTAATTGGTAGGATAGAGGTGTTGGAGTTTTTATTCATTGATTAGGGTGTTGTAGTTTATGTATGGGCATACAGTCCTTGATGTTTCGGCAGGAGGGATTGACACGAAGCTTGCGCTACGGCTGACAGACCTAGAATGAACATTGTTTCTTCCACCACAATGGACTGTCCCGGAACAAGCAGCACGAACCTCGCGCTATGGCTGTCGGGGCTAGAGTGTTATAAATGGTTCCCCCTAGATTGAGACCCCTCCCTCCCTCCTTAGAGGTATGTGCCACAACCCTAGCGCCAGTCTAGTGGGTCGACAAGACAAGAATAGATCGTGACCTCGACAACCTTGGGTTTTCCCAATGACGTATTCATTGCGTGTTATGTCGCAACCCTGGCACCTGTCTGGCGGACAGACAAGACAAGTCAGGACAAGAATAGACCTCGCCAACCTGGGTTTTCCCTGGCGCCAGTATGTTGGCCTTACAAGACGAGTTGAGACAAGAATAGATATTGAGGTCATTGAGCCAGGCAGCGGGTTACGTCATAACAACCCTGGCGCCCGGTTGACAGACAAACAAGACAAGTCGAGACAAGAATAGATCGTGACCCTGTTCTTCTTCTCGTACCAAGTGACGTCGATCGATGAGGGTGGGTATAAAGAGGGACGCCCACTTGGTTGTCTATTTATAAGCGTTTGAAGAGCAGTTCAAGATGGACAAGTTACAGCAGCTGGTAAATATTGTTGACGCTGTGCAGACCGTAAAATTGTGTGATCTAACCGCAGATCAAAAGTACTAGGTGGATAAACTAAAAGCGGTCAATACAAAGTTCGGGAGACGCCTAATATTATATCTAGACGGAGAGTTTTGTGTATTTTTAACCTGTCGATTTGGTACTCTAACAGATGAAGACGTGTGCGAGCTTAATAAAGAAAAACTGGTATTTACCTGCGCCGGAGTAAAACCTGTGTCACCTACCATTGTGAACTTTGAACGCGTTTATGAGACGTGGCAGTTAAAAACAACAACAACATCGGGCAGTGGAGCAATTAATACATGTGCATCGTGGACCCTACAGAACGTTTAGCTCTCAGGTAAGCTCATCATGCTTAGATCCGGCTATATTAATTTAATGTTTGTGGGTCATACGATTGAGGGGCGTGCCTATACGACGGTAGAGAATGTTCACAGTGTAGCAGTGAGTGATAGACATGTAATTTACAAAGTAGAGGAGCGAGACTACATAAAGTTTTGCGACTCTACTTCTCACACGATAAGGGCGATGAAAGTACTACCCTACGAGAAAATCGAGGAAACGTACTTGTGTGATATTACGTGCGCAGTGTACAATTTCCGCAAGGGGGACGTTGTGGCTGTGTTGCCCCTGCAACCAATGCAGCCCTTCCGAGCTCCACACCACCCACCATCATCCTTCACGACGTCACCACCTCTTCCCCCAGAGACACAGGCGTACCCGCCCCCAGAGTCACCCAAGTACCCGCCACCAGAGGCGTCTACCTACCAGGCATCAGATTCACCGGCGTACCCACCGTCAGAGTCGTCTGTATACCGGTCAGCAGAGTCACCCGCGTGCCCACTACCACCCGAGGAGGAGGTAAAGTCCGAAGAAACAGTAAATCTCGAGGATTTAACAATGTACACAATTTATTCAAATGTTAAAATTATAGGTGAAACGCCCGACGAATACATACTCGGTCTGAGCTGTTTCTGTAACGTATTCCTTCCAAAGTCAATCTATTATTTGGATTGTAAGCGATTTAAATCTAAAGCGCGCTGTATGGTATATCTCGGAGGATAAAGCGTGATGTTTAAAAGTGAATGAATAAACTAGGCGTACTCATGTGTTTGTAGCACTCTGCTACCGTTATTGGAGCTAGCAGTGACATTTGAAAAAAAAGTTAGAGTTTGTGAGTAGAGCGAGTTTTTTATTTTTCTCCCAGGGATATTTCTTTTGCTGAATCTCCAACTGACATTATGCCATTTAAATGCGACAGATCCTACGCAAAGCTCTCCAATCTTATTTGGCACAAACATCAATGTCATCAAACACCTCCAAATACTGCTCACCAGGATGCCTGTTGGGAAGAGGAGGTATTATGCAGTGCGTTAGACCTGAGGAATACAATCGTGTCAAGTGCTTAAACGAACTTGTGAAAAACAAAAGTTATAACGTTGTGCTATCGGGGGAGAACCGAATGTTATTGTACTTGAGTTTGTTGGAAGAGTAAGATTGCCAGGTAAAAACTGTGGAGACATTGTCAATATATGCTCTAGCGCCTCTCAACGTGTCTTGAACTATTTTGGAAGTGGGTCCTACTCATTATCTAGATGGTAGATGTATTTTATAGGTTTTTTCTTGCTATATACTGGTCACAAGACCTAAATAATATTGCTGCTTGTTGTTGTTGTTGTTGTTATGAATGTTTTAAATTAATCAATTGCTGATTGTCAATAAAAAAAACTAGCAATAGAATGTCGTTATTATTTTTAAATACTTAAAATAAGTTGGTTGGAGAATCAAAGACCTGAAGGAATGACAACATTATTGTGACTTAGATTGCTACCCAAAGAGAAAGTATTTTGTCCATAATGTTTGAGATGGAGCTTCTAGGATAGGAGAGAAAGAGGAGGGAAATGTAGACGTTAAAACTACGATCAGGTGCAGGGTTTTCACCTGCAACAGATTCAACTCCCTCTCACCTTGGCTGTTGTGAGTCAATAAGCATGAACCAAAGACATAAAAATAGTTTTACACGGTCACGAATAATAAGTTATTATTACAGTTATTTATCAAAACTGTCAGTGAACTGGGGGTGGTTTTCCTAAATGGTTTTCCCCTCTCCCTCCATGAAAATGCGAGTTCACTTCCTTTAATTCAACCTTCCCAATTCCCAATCCATTAGGGTAATTAGTACTTAAAGCGTATAACTCAAACGGGTAGTAAGACGCGGTGCTAAATATTATTATTCTTATTATTATCATTAAAACTGTCTCTAATAAATATGTTTATATTTATATAAGGTATTCCTAAGGTGTATTAACACTTAGCTCACCATACCTAGAGTCAAACATAGATTCTCACATCTCAACGATAAAATAGTATTGAATTGAAAGGTGCGCGCTATACCAATATAACTCACGTTAAACAGAGTATATTATTTCATTTATATTGGAGTTTTTTTTCCTACATACCTATAATATACTAACTCTTTAATAATTGTAATATTTTTAAATATTTTTGAAACCAAAATCAAGGTATATCGAGGTATTACCTATTTTAGATTTTCTATCACCGTATCTTACTATTTGTTCATCCGGTTATACGCTTATATGCTGGTTACAATGGGGTGAGGATGAGGAAGGAAGCATTTTAGACGGGTTTCACACCAACTAGACCCGAATAGAGTTAGTCGAGCCACGCCAAGCCTGACTCACCAATTGAGACAAGTACATATTGTATTTGATAGCACGATGGAGGACCAATACCTTTCACACCAGCGAGTCCATAGTTTATAGTTTATATTACTATAGCCACACTGTATTCAATATCTTGTGATAGTACGTACACATTTAATAACCGGGATAGTGAGAGGTAAGTTCGTGGAGAGAGAGTTGGAAATAGCCTCTCCAACCTATCTAGTCATCAGCTAGCTATCTATAAGGTGCCTAGTTCCTCTAAACAAATGTATTTAAATTATTATGATAGCCACACTGTATTCAATATACGTACACCTTTAATAAATAGGATAGGGAGAGGTAAGCGTACCCGCATTTGTGTGGAGGGAGAGTTGAAAATATCTTCGGTGTTCAAACTCCAACCAATCATACAGACAGTGCCCCACTTAAGTACTTGTACAGAAACTTCCCTAGATTATGTTGGAGATGACAACATTGTTGTGACTTTAGATTGCCAACCAAAGAGAACTGAATGTTTCAACTTACCCATAATGTTTGAGACGGAGCTTCTAGGATAAGAGATGGGGGTTGTATCCGTTAAAACACAAACATAACAGTTTTATAATATTTATTCACACATATCTAATTTTTAAAAAAAGCATTTTGTTGATCCCAATGAACACTTTGTAAATATAAACTTTAAATCAGATTATTTTAATAAATTATGTGTACATTAGCAAAATCTCTAGAACAGTTTGTAAAATATCTAATTTTAAAAAACAAGCACTACATTTTGTTGATCTCAATAAACACTTTGTAAATATAAACTTTAAATCAAATTGTTCTAATATATTTAAATTTTTAACAATAAATTATGTGTAAACTAGCAAAATCTCTAGAACATTTTGTAATAAACTAATTTTGAAAAACAAACACTTCATTTTGTTTATCCCAATAAACACTTTGTAAATATAAACTTTAAATCAAATTGTTCTAATATATTTAAATTTTTAAGAATAAATTATGTGTAAATTAGCAAAATCTCTAGAACAGTTTGTAAAATATCTAATTTTGAAAAACAAACACTACAGTTTGTTGATCCCAATAAACACTTTGTAAATATAAACTTTAAATCAAATTTTTCTAATATATTTAAATTTTCAAGAATAAATTATGTGTAAATTAGCATAATCTCTAGGACAGTTTGTAAAATATCTATTTTTTTTTAAAAAAAACTACATTTTGTTGATCCCAATAAACACTTTTTAAATATAAACTTTAAATCAAACTGTTCTAAAATATTTAAATTTTCAAAAAAATAATTTTTCACATTGTTTCACTTTATATTTACCTGGCTATTAAAGTAAAGAATTTAAAATAGTTTTTGAAAGAAAAAAAATCATAGTGCACCGTTTACTCAATATATATTTAAGTCAAAATAATGCGGCATCATTTTGCGCATCACGGTGTCTATATCTATCTCTGAATCACTATCAGCACATGGCGAAGGGGTTGCTATGTCTATTGTTAAGGATCTTGAAATAGTGGTTCGGATAGGTCGCATTGCGCTCCTATTGTCAACGCGACCTATCTGAACCCCCGAAGGTTGTACACGTAAATTAGTTTCGAGTGCCCCCGAGGTACCTGGAGACGCTTGAGGCAAGGCATCCAGAGGTTCCCTTAAGTTCTGCAGGTCCCGCAGGGAGCCGTCTGGAGACGCTGGAGGAAGTGGTGGAGGAAGCGCTTCCAGGACCTGAGTGTCCAGGTCGTGCATGTACTGAATGTCCAAGGGTGCCCCGGGGATATGGGTGGAGAACCGCTTGTCCTCGGGAACAACAGTGCTTGGAGCCAGCTGCTCCCTTGAACGCTGTCGGCGAACAACGTCGGCCAGATAGGCGACCATGGCCGCTATGAGGTTATCCGCCAACCTCAAGCTTTCCCTACTCTGGGCTATTTCTGCTGCCTGTTGAACCGCTGCTATCCCGTCGGCGCTCCACCAGGACTCATCTAAACAATTAAGTTTGGTTTTACTTTGCGGTTCACCGTACCATTTATATTTAAATATCTTATAACCAGCTTATTCATTAACGAGTGTAATATTTATTGGTTTTTTCATCAAACCAGAGACTCATGATAGAGAAAAAATAAGTATCATTCATGAATATATATTTAAAGTGCAGGCAAGAAATTAAACAAGAAGTTCGTATTTTAGGCACATATAACACTGAATGTTTTCTCGTGAAGGGAGCGTGACCCGCATTTTAAAAACCTATGGCTTAGAGCAGTCAATTATTATACACACTATGGAATCACCCCCCTTAGCTGTGGCCTGACGACACACACCGATCTATTGGGGCAGTTCTTTATAGTAGGAATGGGGCGGTGTGTATTGTGGAGGTTCCCATAGTTTGCTTGTGGTTCGCGGATAGTGTCGTGGCTGACTATTTGTTGCGGAGGGTGCCTTGGGAGGTTATTACGAGCAAATGCGTGTAATCTGATGATGAAGGGGGTGTCAAATGATGTTGGTGGAGGTGGTGATGATGAGGAGGGGAGTGTCGTGATGCAATCCCACTGCTGCTGGGCTGCCCCGTTGGTAGCAACGGGCGAGTCCCTTGTTGCGGTAGGTGGGCCGAAAAGAAGAATGCTCTCAGGGTTGTCCCTTGAAGCGTGGAGCAAATCCCCTGTTGTGTATCTGTGTTCTGACATATATAATCAATACTTTATTTACCATAGGGAGGGATGCGTTTGATAAATATTATTTTTCCGTTAGCGTAAGCAAGGAATATAAATATGCCAATGATAAGTTACTATTACGGTTATTTATCAAGACGATCTATAGTAAATATGTTTACTTTTATATAGGTTGCTCCAAAGACGAATTAGCGCATAGCTCACCAGGCCAATAGTCAAACCTAGATGCCCTAAGCTAAAGAGTAAGTATTGTAAACGTGAAAATGTATGGGGCTAATAGTTTTCTAGTAACTTAGAATAGGAAACAGAATATATTATACTCTTTGGTGTAGTGTTTCTACAACACCGTAAATACCTATTATTTAGTTTCACAAAACTTAGTGTTTCTACAGGCCTATCACTTACTCTCACAAAGGTAAGAAGTGAGAGAAAGTCCCGGTATGCTTTATTTATATAAGTAATTGTAGATATATAATATTATAACTTTTTTAACCTAATTATTCATTAACTATCTAGAAAGGTTCTTCTTTTTTGTCGATGAAAAGCAGATAGCTATTATAAATACAAACATTAAGAAAGGTCGGATTTTATTCACGTATAATTGTTTTCATCCTCTGAAAAATAAGTAACGTACATTTGGGCAAGAAATTAGACCGAATATTAGATAATATTTGTCAAAGAGGTAATCGAACAGGGACTGCCTCTCGCCCACGGTGCCATGATATTAGATAATATTTGTCAAACAGAGAACCGAATCGGGACTTCCTCTCACCGGTGGAGTACAACCCTCAGACCCTCTAAACAGCAGTAGCAGTTTTCTACGCTGATAGTTTTATTTCAAAGCATGTCAACAAAAGGTTAGGGAGAACGTTTATTACGACAGTGAATTACAAACACTTTAGCCAAAGGACAGATAGTTTTCTCTAATATCTACCTTCATTAGCTGTGAAAGTCAGTCATACAAATAATAAAATGTGTTATTATTATTATTATTTGCAAGCCGTGCTACTACCAGTCCTGGTTATTCGCACTTACGCATCGCTAACCTAACACTTTAAACATATAGCTGCACTCAGTACCATAATATACTAGCGAATACGCATTTAAATCAAGCTCTTCTAATCTAACACATAGTAAATTAATCAACCAGATAATGTCTGCTAAACGGTTAGCTCAAACATGGTTTATGAATAGATTAAATACCTAGACTTTATTGGCGGATTTTTTTTAAAAAAAGGAGGCGTTTAGAGCAGGCACAAATTTAACCATAGCAAATAAACAATCAACTTAAAATTAAATAGTTTAATCAACCCTATAATGTCCGATAACTGATTAGACCAAAATGTGGACTCAAACATGGATTATGAATAGATTAAACAAATGCTAGCTTTTAGAAAGTCACAAATTTAACCCTGACAAATACACATACAATTTATAATTAAAATCAAACACTTTTTAAGCTATGTAACAGAAGATAATTGAAATAACTTGTGTGGATGATGATGAATTTTCCATTGTCTTGATTAATCAGCCGCTCCGTAAATTATTATTTTCACTTGACGAAGAAGAAGGCGTGGTAAGGGGTTGCTCGAAACTTATCCCTATATATATGAACCAAAATCACCTTTCACCAGAGAACCAACGCTCTCCTTTCTAATTTACATAGAAAATATAATCGTAAAATTATGAAAGGTCTCACTAATACTTGAGCACTATTAGTTTTCAGCCGCACTTATTGTGTGAAATATTGGCTCGGTGTAGTTGAAATTTTAAAAAACTCGCGTTAGTAACGATAAAAATTACAGCGTATTGTCCTTATTTTTTTGCTCAAATTGTTAATGAATGCATCCCTGAAAATAGTCAAATCTGATTATGAGCCATAAAAATAAAAGCATTACCGGGTACCAAGGTGTTGTTCTTTACTATACGGACCAATTTTCATAGAAAGTGTCTTTTAAGTGGCTTTTTTTTTAAAAAAAACTGTGTTGCATAGAGCCCATAATATCAACCATAGTTTACCCCGGCTCCTTGAAGAAATTTTATAAAATGATTTATTTAGCACGAAGGGTGACAGGGCGTTCTAGGGGGTAAGGTGTCAGACTTCTATGCTTGCGTCAGGAGTTCAATCATCGGTCACAGCACAGATTTTGAAACCCTTCCTTTACCTCTGACAAGACGTGTATTGTGAGGAATGCCAGACCTCCTCCATGGTTTGGATTCCACGTTAAACTGTAGGTCCTCCAGTTTCATCTCACATTCACCCGAACGGGTAGTAAGTCACTGTGCTAATATTGCAGGGTATTTCAGACCATAATTAAAGAGCCGATTGAGTTTTTAGCATCACTAATAGTTGTTATAACGGTAACGTCTTTACGCTGTTAAATGCACCCGCATTTCCGCAACCGAGCATTTTTTTTCACAACATTAACGCTGCCTGTTAGTGCAACTGTGGAGTACACTTTGGCGCAGAATGAATAGCAATTATGGAACACAACTGGTTGCGCGTACCCCCCTCCCCATGGCGAAGAATGAATAAGTTTGGTTTAGCAAACGGTGGTGCAAAATGGACGGACGCAAACCTACTTGATTATTACGGTGTATAAATATGTGAGAGTAGATAAAGCTATTCCTATTAACATTGGAGTATACAATGTATCCAGTTTTATTTTTTTCTTAATACCTGTTCACACGTTTATATTTATCACGCTAATGTGTTTGGTAGCAGGAAGATTGAGTTTAGATGAAACGTATCTGAAAAAAAAACAGCCTCAATACATCTGACAGGGATCAAAACCCAATTTCCTCCCATCTTTAGCAGTCTAATCTATTACGAGAGTAGCGCCTTAAACTATGTGGTCATTCTTTATGTTAAGAACTTCCTGCTACGTGCAATGCTAAGCTAAATACCTGTTTCATATTCGTTATAGATACAATTTAAATCCTAACAATTACCGAGTATTTTCCATTTCATTTATTTGTACTTAGTCCACTCTTGCATAGGTCGAGAGACTTGTTACTTTATTTTGTTAAGAAAGAGCGCTCCAATGTCCGTGAAAGGATGATCAGAAGCTGTGTGGTGTTATCGGCTATTAAGGGGTTAACTAACCTCTTCAGTTAAAAATGCCAAATACATTTCGGTTAATTCATGTATAATTTATTTTATTAAATATGTATTAGAAACTCACTGTTCTAGGGGTTTTAAGTTATTCTTTTAGATTATCAATAATGCAGTTTATTTATTAACAGGAAAAATTTAATATTTTCAAATACCAAATAAATTTTAGGTGATTCACGTATAATTTATTTTTTGAAAATTTAAATTTTGTTAAATATATATTATCCACCTCGGTGGCGTAGTTGGCTAACGCGCTTGTCGTATTGAGCTCGACTGCTGAGGACGGGGAGATCGAGGTTAGAATCTCGATTGGCTGAACTGGAGGTGGTTTTTTCCTAAATGATTTTCCACTCTCCCTTCACGCAAATGCGGGTTCACTTCCTCTAATTCAACCTTCCCAATTCCTAATCCAATTATAGTAATTAGTACTTAAATCGTATAACCTAAACGGGTAGTAAGACGTGGAGCTAAATATTATATATTATTATTAATTATATATTAGAAACGCACTGTTCTAGAGTCTTAAGTTATTCTTTTACATCATCAATAATGCAGTTTATTTATTTATCTAAAATAAAATAAGCGTAGTTTACTTGCGTCAATATATAGAAAGCTTGGCTTATCAGGAAAAATCTACGGGGAAGTTTTTTTCATAATAAATAAGAATCTCAGGTTTAATCCTGTGTCAACCAGTTGGCGTTGCATTCTGAACATGTAGACATGACCGCTTTCCTTGGGTGTACGAGATCGAGTGTCTGATAACGGTTCTCCACAAAGGGGGTCTGAATGAAACTGTAAGTTTGTCCCTATCTATTCCTGTCAATACAAGGCAACGACTCCTCAATGTTTAGAGGTTAATGACTGGTTCATTACCCCCGTACGAGGGATGAACAACATGGTAATGACCGGCTCTGGGGGGAAGATTCCCGTGTCCAACAATAGAATGACCGGCAGTCAGAGGAGGGAAGTGAGGGAGGAAGGGCTTGTACGAATACGTTTGGCCATCAGACGACAGTCTACAACTGGAGAAGAAGGTTCTCAATCAGCACAGGGCGAGTCACGGATACCCACATGCTCCAACAAATAAAATACATAGCGCTGTTGCCCATAAATAAAGTACAACATCTCTATCCTATCAATTAATTAATTAACAATAATCAATTAGCAATAATTAATTAACAATAATTAATCATCAAGAACCAACAGGTCCTGGGTTGGTAGGCGAGGGGTTGAAGGGCAGTACGGGGTTGGGAGGGGGTAGGGGGAAAAACGGTAAATAAAACGGATGTCGAAAGTAGGTNAGGAGGCTGACGAGAGGGGAGGGGGAAAATCAACAGCCAATCAGAGAGCGAGGAGGCGTGGTTACGTGACCAATTTCAACCAGTCACGATGCTGTTCCGAAAAATCACCCCAGATACTGCTGCATATGTGACCATGGGTACAAAGTACGCCCTGTACTACACTTCCTTACACTTCAAGGGCACTTCTCTTTGTCATAGCAGGTCTCTTACACATCTATAGAACAACTCTCCTTACTATCCTTCTCTCCATAGCAGGTATCTTACACACCTATAGAACAACTCTCCATAGCATATCTCTTACACACCTATAAAACAACTCTCCCTGCTGTCTTCTTATTAGAGTCTCCAGATATGTAATGGAAATGGGTCGATATATTAGCTATATGGACAAATTAAATAAATGGTTGTGTCAGAAATAGATAGAATGATGTATTAGATATTATGATGAGGCTGAGCCTACCTGTAAATGCATGGTTCCAGACAAATATTTTTACTAATATATATATAGTCGTTTTTTATTTGGGTGCCTGGTGGCCAATCCTAACTACTATGCGACCAGAGGACCCTAGAGGGTTACATGGTTAGGATGGACTCCGAGAAGTAGGGGTTGGGATTGATGGTCTGTGGGGAATGAGGCTAGAGAGTTAGTCCAAGACGATATGTTTACTACTCCAGATAGATACTACGCTACAACATAGGTATTAGGAAATTCCCCGTGACGAGGGAACACTCACGACAACGGGACTCATGAAACTACTTAGAGACCCAGGATCGACTCTCCGGCTGGGGTGAACCGCCATATCACATGTTGACTCGTTACTTCTCTCCCGGTGAGCCGACTACACATCCATAGAGCATCGCTTCCAACAAACAACCACGTGTGTGTTTCTCACACACCAACATGCCGATCCCGATTCCCACGAGCCCAAAGGTCCATTCGTCACATCGTACTCGCTCGTCAACAGGATGAAGCTATATGAGCTAGAGGCTGTTCTCAGCAGGAAGGCAACCCAACACTCTTGACTTCCAAGGAAATGTATAAGCGTGGCCTAACCCCCTGCCAGAACAAACCTTACATAATTATTCTCTTACATAATATATATATATATAATATTAAATTATATATATATATAAAATAATTTAATATAGTTGTGTCTTATTTATTTGAGTAGCATATCTGGGATCAATTTTTTTTTTATTTTCAAACAACATAAAAAATGCAATTAAATATTTTCGGTAACAATTTTTTATTTCGATACATTTTAAATGGGAAAACAAAAAGTATTTATGGATATATTTAATTTATTTGGAAAATTAAAATAAATTGTTTGCTTATAACTAGATATTCTCTGAATAGTTTCTTCTTTTTAAATGTAAGTTCAATTAATACGATGATATTGACATCTCCTTGGGACTCTCAAGTAGACACTTTAGTTAAAATACATGATTTTAAATACAACTACTCCTTTTAAAAATAGTTATTTTAGTAGAGAATAGCTGCCATTAGTGTGATTTGTGTCGTTTTGCAGCAGTTGGTCAACCTGCTGTAGGATGCTGAAGGCAGTGGAGCTAATCACTTTGAGCAGTGACCCTCTTGTATCGATAATTCAAGGACAATATGTCTTGGAGAGACATTCTATGACGTAGTTCAAGTTTCCAAATAGATCACAAACAATTGAGAAAAAAAAACATTTTTGGCAATGTAGTGGGTCAACTTGAGTTACGTTATATCTTGATGTTTGATGTGCCCACGACTGGTGCAGCTTGGGTCCCCTACACATCTTACTTTTGATTCACACCTTCTATTATATACAAACAATTTATGTTCGAAAATATTTGAACAATTTTTTGTTTTAATACTTATAAACTAAATTAAATTTTTGGTGAAATTAGGTTATACAAGCTATATTAAATTAACATGAAAGACATAAATGTGTAATATAATATAATATACATGCACAGTATTTAATTGATATTTGAAATAAATTGGTAATATTAATTACAAGTTAAGATAATTTATAGCTATGAATGTCTTGAAATTTTAAAAACATCTAATAATTCAGTACAAATTAAAATTGTAGACATTTGATATGACAAATTTGTTATTTTATAATTATGCTTTTTTCGATATTATAATTTATTAACCTTCACTAACTTTGCATGTTATACCATATTGGCTGACGCATTGTGTTTTAACCATGACTTCATTTGGTGTGTTTCTCTTTTTTCCATCAGACCTGAGGATGGTGCCGTCGTAGCATCGAAACATGTCGTATAGATAACGTTGCAATGCTTACAGCAGTAACCAAGGAACAGGGAAATACAGATAAGAAAGATATTCAATTGTGTATATTTTTTTCAAATTTAATAACTTGTTCTGTCAATTATCAAAATAATACAAAAATACGAAATATGCATGATCACATCATACTTTTTTTTTAAAACATAGTTCTAAGTATAAATTTGACTTAAATGTCTACAATTTTAACATGTACTGAGTTTTTAGATGTTTGTTATAATTTCAAGACATTCATAGCTATAAATTATCATAACTTGTAATTAATATTACCAATTTCTTTCAAATATCAATCAAATATTGTGCGTAAATATTATATTATATTACACATTTATGTCTTTCATGTTAATTTAATACAACTTGTACAACCTAATTTCACTAAAAATTGAATCTTATTTATTAATATTACACGTTCCTTACGAACAGGATGATATGTTGGTTGTTATGAAGAAGACTTTTAAAGTGAGCAAAGGGCAGTATTTTCACAGTTTTTATATCACACTTTTTTGGTCAAAATAAATAAAATAATTCTCTAATAAAAACATATATTTTCATTTTCTTGGCATAGTAATCTAAACAGCTCTTCAATATGTACCAAGAGTGCCTTGTAATCTAACGACTTTTCCTCTCCATTAAAAATGTCCTCGTGTAATGCTGCTATGCTCATGACAGATATCCAAGAACGGTTGAAGAAGAAAATGAAGCTCCATGTTTCTACTGGAGAAATATTTTATATATTGTTGTCCAAAAAACCGTTTGGCTATAAAACCTGCGTAAACACTGTCCATAACTTGCGTTACTTACACTCCCTCCTTAAGGGTAGTTTACTGTAAACCTATTTTTAACATTTTATTTGAAGCTATAACCCATACTATGAAAATGTTTTGTGAGATTTTGTCGTTATATTTATATTTTAAATGGTTTCCTTCCCCCTTCATACCCCATAAAGTCTTGAACACATTTTTAATACCATCTACCTGACTACCTTCTCCACTCCATGTATATTTATATATTTTTTCAAAGTCCCTCACGTTCTTGAATGTCCCCCTGAATTTTTTTCAAAAGGAATAATAATTACTCAAATCAATTATTGTGTCGTCCCTTTCATATGTGTGCAGGTTTCATAATACGCTGTTCCTTGGTTTGGGGATCTCCGAGTCCTCTTTGTGTTTGCGAGGCCTAAACGTTTCCGAGAGGGGCCGTAATGAAGTTAATCTGTTATTTTGCTTTATAATTTATCAGTTATTTGTGTGTTCTCCAATATGCTCAGCTCATACACACTGGCATCAGTCATAAAGAGGGGCGGGGGAGGGATGTTAGGGATGGTGTTGTGCTGTTAATTAGCGCTAATTGGCGAGGCTCTAATGCTACTAGATGAACTTCCCTATTCTCTATAGACTATAGAACGTCTGCCGGCCAACAATGCCGGTCATCTTGAAGGAAACCTCTCTACTTGATGAAAGAGAACGAAGGAAAGCGGATAATTTAATTAATTAACGAGAGAGTACAAAACTGGACTTCTCTCTAAAACGTTGTGTTGCTAAGTCCAATATTATGAAATATGAATACAGCCGCTGAGTCGAGTCAAATTGAAATACACTCACACATTCCTTTGACAATAATAATGTCTATTGATAGGTCCAGATATTAATAGAACTAGCAAAACTGAGAGAAAATTGTGCAATACTTTGGTAAAAATAGAATAAAAATATTTTCTTTGGTAAAGACTTTGTCTAAATTAAAGAAAAATATATTTTTCTCAAATTAATAAAAGACAAACAAATGGTTCCAGAGATGCTTCTGGGGAGGGGGATGATTGAAGGGGCTGGAGGTATTCTGCGGGTAAGGGTTCAAAGGGCAGGGTACCCCTCCCTCAAAGCTGTGTCTCAAAGCCAAAGATGTGTCTGAGGGTGAGAAGGGAGAAAGGTGGAGGTGGTGACCTTTGACACCCGACGCAAACAAATTGTAGTTTTAATAGCGGCTGAAGATCTTCAGATCAACAAATTTATATTATAATCCCAGGGGGAATAGGGTTTTTTCCTAAAGGTCTTCCCACAGATTCGGATCCATTTATTTGTCCTACGTGTTTTATTATAAAGGTTAAGTAAATATATCAGACAGGTGCCTAGAATTAGTACATAGTTAGTAGCTGTCCTGTGAAGTGAAGAAATTGAACAATTAGCTCATTCTAAAGAAGTAACTCCTTATATGCTTATTCACCCATCTTTAGCTAGAGTTTCAACAATTATCTTCAAATTACAAGATGCATGTTATCATTCAACAATAAACATCGTTATTTTCAATTCTTTGAACCTACCTCTCATTCCATTCATATTGCTAAATATGTGGTCATATCTACCTAGTAGGCCTACTAAGGATGGCCACGCATTGCTTTGTTATATACCTGTTGTTGAGAATAGTAAATGTAAACACTACCTTGGGGGGTTCTTGAACTATCCAAACAAATTTAAATGACCAGTTTTATTTTCTGAAAGCGTAAAAAATATTGATTCATTTTTAAGCGTGAGAACCTTTTTAACTTTCTAAAATAAAATAAATTAAATTAGTATATAAACTGTATATTCAAGTTATGTGCGGTGTAGATAATATTTATTAATCAACTCATATAAACAAAAATAAATATTTAAAAAACAGTTTTTCTTTAATGCGCACTTTCTAGGTTGGAAAAATCGAGAGCACTATTATAGTGATAAAGGGGAAAAACAACATATTAGCTTACAGTTTTAAAAGTACTCCTCTTGAAACAATTTCTTAAGAACACACGTTTTTGGTCGTAAAATAAATATTACTTTATAAAATATTGAAACTACCTGTACATAATAGGATAAGACACACTTGTTCCAGTGTGCGTAGTTATGTAACATATGAATTTCTTTCAATGTTCAAATATATTTGGTAGGAAGTAGTAAATGATAGAAATTAAACTTTGTTATTAGTTTATTCCCTTCTCTTTATTTGAGTCTTAGTCTTCTACGACTACATGTCTCGGTGTTATATGTTACACCATCCACAGGTATTATTTATGATGACGATGATTTATTTTTATACATATTATCGAAAGGTTTGTGAAATTGTGTATGCAACCTCAAAACAATCAACAGCTCGACGTAGTCATTTTGCGAGACCCTACGTTTCACACAGCCTCATTAAGGGCCCGGTCAATGGTCGTAGGAAGTGAAGAGTCGCTTCAGCGCCAGCCCCCAATTGACGGTAACTGAAGAAAG
>CABFOW010005984.1:2065-28594 GCA_902141385.1 Timema californicum
AAAAAGTATTTCCCCCTAACTCGAACCCCCCCCCCCCTTTCCACCCTCATTTTTCTATTAACCTTTTTTATGAATAGTAATAAATTTTAAAATTTGAATATTCTTTTAATTCGTACTAAAAATTGTTTACTATTAATTAAAAATATATTACACAGCTACAAACAAAAAAATTACATTATAATTTACTAATTTAATGATTATCCTATTTCATATTTTGAGTAAAATATCATTTTCCCGGATTTTTATTGTGATTTACCAAATTCCCGGCTTATTCCCGTTTTTTCCCGATCACTTCAAATTCCTGGCTAATTCCCATTTTCTCTGATTTTCCCGGATGGTAGACACCCTGTAAATATAAAGACTTTTTAAGGACTAAGGGTGGTTGGCTAGAACGTATAGTGAATGCTTAGTGGACCGATAGTGTTGTCCCAAGCACACTATTGCTCCACCTTTTAACCTACGTTGACAAGCAAACCTACACTAGTGTCTACAAATCATTCACTTAGTCAATTTCCTGCAAGTTCTAAACACGTCGATAAAAAAAATAAACCATACAATATTTTAAATAGATGGGAAGTAACAACTTTTCCCTTAATTTAATAAACAAATAGGACTATAAAAAAAATATAGTAATCTAACTTTGTTGTTAATTATTTCAGTCTCCTTGGTTTATTGGTTAGTGCAGTCATTCTAGATTCAATGTATATTGTAGTATGGTTAGAACAGGAATATAAGCGCTAAGGTGGATGGGAGATGAACTAATAGCTATCGGCAGGCATTTTAGTTTAAAACTGTAATTATAAGTACTTAAAGTGTTAATAGGCAGTCAAAAATCTTTGTAGATTTATTACAAATGACGGTTTTAAAGCACTTATAATAAAGTGGAGAGTACACGTGAATTGAGATTTTTTAAATAAAGGAAATTAAAGAAAACAAAATAATATTTCATCGACAATAGCGCTAATACATTTGTCAGAAAAGTTAACACTGTTTCCCCCTGCCCCAATTAAGATCCCATCCCTTGGGCGCGACTATCTTTGAGCTTATCTGCCCAATTGAGATCCCATCCCTTGGGCGCGACTATCTTTGAGCTTATCTGCCCAATTGAGATCCCATCCCTTGGGCGCGACTATCTTTGAGCTTATCTGCCCAATTGAGATCCCATCCCTTGGGCGTGACTATCTTTGAGCTTATTTGCCCAATTGAGATCCCATCCCTTGGGCGTGACTATCTTTGAGCTTATGATGCGATAGTAAATAAAACAGCGGGCAGAGCAGCTGAGAGTAAAGTAAGCAGTAGACAACAGCCGACGCTGGATCAAAGAGGACGCGCTAGATAGTTCACACCCCAGTGCATCTTAAATCATCATCTTTAAAACCATTCTTCACAAACATTTCAAAACTAAATATTGAAACCTGAAAATTCCAGGTCTTTCAAGGACCATATGAACATTGAATAAAAACTATGTAACTAAATGATAACTAATGCTTATTTTGAAGGTGAATATTATAATACAAGTTGTAATGTAAACAAAGGAAAATTGGCGACAAATGGCTAAATTAAACTAAACAATGAGAGTAGGTGAGAATCGCAAGGCTTACACGCTTACCATGCCTCAAAGTTCACACTATAGCACATAATTATGTCATTTCTAGGGTACATGAGTGTTTTACTGTCTTCTCCTGAAAAGGGGACTGATGTACACCGAAATTTAATAATTATGTGTTTTAGTGTGTTAAATTGTGAACTTTGAGGCCTGAAGTTTACTGGTGACTGGGCCTTGCCTTCATATCCTCCTCTCAATTTTAGTTTAAAACAAGCTTTAAATAACTCAAGTGTGAAAACAATCAATATTTATTCTCAATTGTGAATTTTTAGGTTGTCTGAAATTATAATTTTAGAAAGGGACAATGTTAAATAATAAAAATAATAATTATTTCATCTATTTATCTATTTTTATTTTCATTGCCTTGTCATGGCTATCCAAATTCGATCGATCGAGGATGATTCAAAATGGATGACAATATTGAATAACTTTACTAGGGATGTGTGAGAAACCTATTTTCAATTCAAGATGAAGAATATAAAAGAGTATCGAGACATGAGAATGAGACGTTCTTAAAATACAAAAAATTTAAATTATGTTTACTAAAGTAAGTATATAGTTTAGAGTTCCTTTTGACATTGGGCTGACACTAGCTTTGGATTATCTTATAGCTCATTCAAACACTAAAGTTATAACTCCCACACCTTTTAAATGCAATTAATCAAATAATGATAGTTACACCAGGTCAAAGTTTGATATTGAGTACCGATATTTATAACCAAAATCTTTCTTAATGAAGGCTGTTTAGGGGAAAAAATACTGCCTAACTTTGGGATATTACAGTATTATTGGAAATAATACATTCCTGGTTTGGTTTTTAATTTATTAGGGCCATTATTTGCATTTCTTTTTTTATTTCTTGAATTTTCAAGAAAAATTTTGAACTTACGAGACAAGATTTTTTTCTTGACTTTTCAAGATATTTTTGAGCCTTGCACATCCCTCAAGTTTACTGGTCCAAAATTGTTTTAGAGCTATGACGTTATTACCAGTGCATGCTAAAAATTGATTTTTAGGTATATCAAGAGGAAGCTTGAAAATGATGAGCATAAAAAATTTCAATCTCGATCCCGAGCTTTAATAAAGAAAAGTTCTGTTCCTCACAAATCTGGCAAATAATAAGAGATTAAAGAAATGTATAGAAAACTAATTTAAATTAAGTTTTCGCAAGCATAGGGCTTAAAATCTGAATGTGGAAATGTTGAATTTGTTATGTTGTTGGCAATGACAGCGAAAATTAAATCGTAGGAATCTTGATTTCGCTAAGTTGTAGACCCGTGAGAAATGTTATCGTAGTTTTGTTGCAAGCAAACATAATAATTGACGAATTAATAAAAATTAATTGTTTCCTTTGTTCAGTATTAGTTGAATTGGAAATAAAATAATTCAACTATGAATATCAGTTAGAAATTATTTTTTTCAAAGTTTGAATTAGAGGTTAGTGCTAACATGGTATACTTACCAAGTCCTTGAGATGCCAAATCGAAATATGGACATTACAAATGCTCGCTCGACATTCTGGGATATTTAGATGCTCGATTTACTGCCCCAAATTCCGGGTGCCCGACCACCCCTAATATCTAGCTTAGTAAGAAATTAAACCAACTGATACGCCCTCACAGAATTTAGAGAGCTGTGATACAGCCAGCAAGCCAAGTGAGGTATCATTTTAAGGCTCTCTGGCAGAAAAATAAAAGTGTTTTGCTGAAATTTGAACTCTGTACACACAAACTTTTAAATAAAGAATTGAGAGTTTTTTCTATAAGATTTTTAATATATGATTAAAAGTTCTGAATAAATTCTGCACACTAACTTGCAGCCAACACAACAAAAATTTACTTGTCTTACCAATTAGAGTTATGTTATTTTATCTTTTGAAACATATATTATTTTCATTTTAAAACTATTAATGTCAATGTGGTTTCATATATTTTATATTAAGATATAAATTCCAATTTTTATAATTTTTTCAGTTCCAATATCTAATAGGTTTTTATTATTAATTTATATGTAAAAATTATATATTTATCTGAATTGGAAGAAGAATATTTTAAAAAGAATAAAAAAATCTCTAAAAGAGAGAAGAGGATTTTATTAAATAAATATATTTATTAGACTGAAGTTTGTCTTGACTTTTGAAAGAGTTATGATAAAGACACTTAAGCTCGACTCGAATAAAAAATCTCAAGTTAGAAAATCCCTTACATTTGCCATTAAAAAAATAATCCAATAAATACTCAATTTATTTTTTTAAATGTGGCAAATGCAATCAAATGTTATAAAATTTTAGTTTATTATTTCCTTTTACAGTTTTAATCATGTAAAGCTAATCTTAACTTGGAGAAAATATTTCATCATAAATACATTAGGGTATTAAATAATAGAGGAAAGGCTTGCATGGATTTAATATTTTCAATATGGTTTGAATTAGGAGGGATAGCCAGCACACTTACCTTGGTGATACTGGAGTAGAAACTGTTTAGATAGAACACTAAAAAACACACAAACACATTGTTAAGGAAAAGCTTTCACTGTCATAGACAACTTCATCAGGTCAAGAGAGTAGACTGATGCTTTTGGTTGAACATATTGCCATATTGTGTTTGTCCCCCTTTTATATGTTTGTATCCACCTCTCCTGTACCTTCTTCCAAATATAATACAATTACCTCATAAAGTGAAAAGAGGTTTTCCTTATTGAGTTATATTTTCAAGATGATATTTCTTATCTCAAATTAATGACAATATTGCAATAAACTAGGACAACTTTATCATTTGACTAACAAATGAAACCTTATATCATGGAAGTATATAAAAGATATGTACAATTTAAAATTTTATTCAAAACCAAAGGTGAACCAATGAGATTTCACAAAATAGAAAATTCCAATAAAAACTATTACACAGCACTTGTAAGAAGTCAAAATATCACAGACATATTTGACAGTTTGATAATATTAAAAAAGATGATAGTAATTAAATAAATTAATAACAATAATTAGGTATCAAATTTGTCTATAGTGAAATTCTATATGTATTTTAATCATCTTTTTTAAAAAAAAAAAACATTCAAATACATTATTAATTTGACTTATTAAAAAACATACATTATGTTAATAAAGCAATTACTTATTAATATTTAAAATTATACAATACATGGAGTAAATTAAGCCTGTGCGAAAACAAAATTTTAAATTGAATTGTAATCTCTTATTAGCTCAAATTAAATCTGAATCAAATATTTAGAAATAATAACAATTTGAATAAATATAAGTAGAATATTTCATAAAGAAAATCAAATCCAAGTAAAAGATTGTATAACTAAAATATTTCGGGTACACCATATCCAAACAAAAATTTGGTTTAAAATATTATGAGATTCAGAAGTTTCTATGATAAAGTCAAATAGTTTGTCTATGATAACTTCTTTAAAAATTTAAATCATTCAAATTTTTATTATTAGATTCAAATTTTAAATTAAATTTTGTCAAATATGAATAAGGGATACAGCTGAATTTGAAATTTCAAATCCGATATAAATTTTTCATATGCCAAGATTCAGAATTTCAAATTGAATACGAATCCTAGTGATATTTGAAGCTTCGCACAGACTTAGGGCCGGTCTTATGACTACCAGATAAATATTGCTATCGGGAGGTCAAAGTTAGCGACCAGATAAAAGTTATCAGCCACTTTAATATTTTACGTATTTTATGAACTGAATTTATCTGTCAGATAGCTATCTGTAGGATAAATATATTTTTATTCAAAACAAGCAAGGTTGGTACTGTTTTTACTGGTGCACGCATACGTATAAGCCCTGCTGATAGCGCTACCACCTAGCGAGTGGTGACAGCGCTCAACATTTGTTTAATAATGGCGGCTTAACAAGTGCGAGGAAACAGATGGCGCCACGTGGACGCAGAAGCTAATATGTCTTGCAAGTACTAATTTCGGTGTCTGCCAAAATGTGGTCAATAGTTGGGTACAACGTTAACAACATTTAATTTAATGTACTCACATTTAAATAATTTGTTCTTATATGACTATAACTCTAAAAATAGCTTGTCAGTTTATATAAAAGTGTTAGTTAAATGTGCTAGCTTTATGTATAGTTAGAACCTGGGCCTGTTCTTACTAAAAACACAAACCAAGATTTTAACCTAAAAAGAGATTTTGATTGGCAAAACCTTATGAAAAACAACACGTCATTATGGCAACACTAATTTTAACTTTCAGATAAAAGTTATCAGGTACTTACACCTCTGGATAAAAATGTGATGGATAAATACATTTTATCTGGCAAATAAATGCTATCTTGCGGTCATAAGACACACTTTTAAATTACCGACCAGATAAAAATATTTAACGGCCCGATTAATATTTATCAAGGAGTCATAAGACCAGCCCTTAGTAGAATAAAACTTTATATACACAAATATGAAAACACTGAGAAACACTGTAGACTGATTTAAAATAAGTGATTTAAATATCATACAGGGTTTTTACACCGTTTTCATGTGTTTCCGAGCCATCGGGCAATAATTCATTTTATATACAAAAAATATTTACAAATTTGACGCATATATTTTACAATATCAATTATAACTCAACAGGTGTGATACATCCCACAAATATTTGTAGCTTATAGCATCAGCTAAGTTAGCTTTAATGCAGCAAAAACATGAGTTAATATTTTTAAATACACATTTAAATGGAAAATATATCAAAAGTAAGTATTCTATGTCAGCTCAAATATATTTAAAAGTTAACAAACAACAGTAGTACAACAGCCCATCAAGCAGATCCAAGTATAATTACTGTGCGAGAAGTTATAAAAGGTCTTGGCATTATCAGAGAGAGTTGGCCCCACGGATTTGTGCTCGGATGGCTTAAAGGAAAACTACTCTACAACTTTTCAAATATTTAGCTGCCAATTTATTTTTGTCTGTTTGTTTGTCTTTCTGAACATTTAGAATAACACGGAGAAGTTTTACGTCGAGACCTAACCTAGCTCTTCTTTCTCGTTGGTTTCCGTCCCTGTCACTTTTCCACACTGTTCACGAGCTGAACATAGAATTAAAACACTAAAATAAATTTAGTGATGAAATTAGTTGAATATTTTCTCTTAGAGAAAACAATTATTTATAATTAAATATTTGTATAAATATAAAATTTCAAAAACACATATATGCGCTCATGATAATGTTTTGGGCAATATTATACACATAGTTTAGAGAAGTGACAAAAAAATCTGTCAGTAGATAATTATGTATTGTATTGACCTGAAAATAGGACACCTATTTTTATCAGACACAGCCTATATACATTTTTGGTGCCGTGATACACTTAATCAATATGTATTAAATGTTGAACCAATGGGAAATGGTTATAGTCAGAGCCCTGCTTTTATGGTGAATAAAAAAGCCCAATTTCGTTTTTAAGTTTCCCAAAAGCGGTGAATAAGCGGTGAATTACAAAAATCCTATTTTTGCGACGAAATTATCGAATTAAGACAAAAGCGTTTAAAAAGTGGTTTTTACCAAACTTTCGTGATTAAGGTGACTTTGTTGGGTTAAAACTAGACTTCCAGGACAATGTTTGAAACAGGTAAACTAAACATATTGAAGTGAAAACCAAAAATTACATTTTGTTTGGACAAAACGGTAAAAAACACTAGTCCGCAAAAAAATGTGCTGTCAACTTATTAAAAAAGTAAGATTTAGCGGCAGCTGGTCCGGGAAAAGTATGTACAAGTCACAAAGACAAAATATTACACAAAAATCATCTTGTTACTTCACAAAAATTGTGACTATATTTTTAAATCTCAATTTAGGCTAGAAAAATACAAAATAACTACTCAACATCACCAAACTGCAACATGCAGCTGGTAACAATGTTATCCACTTTCATTGTGGTTCTGCGGTCTGTTACTACTAAACTATACCTAGAAAAATATCGTTCTGAATCTGCATTTGAAATCGGCAGCCACAACGCTTGCAAACACTTTGTTGCGAAGTCACTGAACATACTGTCTGTCTTCAGCCCTAGCAGCACATTCTCAATTTTTAAACTTTCGATGCCATCACTCTCTTCCATCAAAACTTTCAATTTTTATTTTTCAATATCCCAAAATATTAGCGCGAATGCCGAAAATCTCGACTAAATCGCGATTATCGCGGACATCATTTAAAATCGCGAATATCGCGCTAAAACGCCGATTTCGCGAATTATCGCGACAATTCTGAGCATATATTTGCAATCAGGGTAACCTGAAATGTGAACATCTGAAAGAAAAAATGCCATATCTAACATTCGCGAACTATCACGAACTCCACAAACGCAGGGCTCTGGTTATAGTTATATCAATAAAAGTGAAAAATGGTTCACTCAACATCAGTTAAAATAGATGGATCTTAACAATACTAGTAAGCAGATAGCTTAGAGCCAAAATCAAAAGGAGGCAATTTTTATAGTTACTTTTTAATTCAAAATTTGTTTTAGAGAATTTTGGTAGTAGCTTGTTGGTCACATCCGCTATTATATGGTAAAAATAATTTACTGTAATTTTTGCAAAATTTGGACTCTTCAACATAGCTAAACATGTATAAAAATAAAGAATGTTTTGGTAAGGGACTGAAACATAATTACAAAGTGAATTATACAAATCTAAGTAATAAAATAGGTAAAAACTACAAATATTGAGGAAGCTAGAAGAAAATATATCATATTCATTTATTTTGCAAATAATCTACATTTCTTTGTAAATATTTGGTTCCCTACTAAAATGATAAGATTTTTACAGTCAGGGATGGCCTATTTTCGGGTCAATAAAAACAAAAAACATTTAAATAACTTTTTGATGAAATATTTGTTTACTTGCATCAGGAGTCTCGTGGAATATGCATCGTATAAGCATACACAGAATTCCAATCTCTGTCGAATACGGCTTGCAATTGAGCTCGTATACTTTCCGACTGATTGTAGACACCTTCTGGTTCCCTCACGACAAGCCCAATCCCAGCCGTATTGATGAAGTAGTCCCCGGACCAATTGGAGGTGCCTAGTTTTAAAAGTGACATGAATTAGAACCGTGGGAACTATTTAGCTACACTTGGTGATACACTACGAGCTCGATATAGCGCAGTTTGATACACTATTGAATCAGATATCTCGCGGTGAAGGGTATGTCTTGTGAAAAAAAAAAATCATTATTGCTGTATTAGGGAAATTTTCACTTTTATAGATTCAGTAAATAGAACAATAAGATTGTGTTCCCTTTTCATTGTGAACGCTAAATTGTTATGATTTTAATTTTTTTTCTCTTATATATAAAATTAATAAAGGTTTTGTAAAAGTTTGGGGTCTGCAAGATCAAGTTTGTTTTATTTGAGCCTATATCTCGAGCTCTTCAAGCTTGGGTTTGGTAAATATATAAATTTAAAACTTTATTGTATACATATTATTATTATTAGCACAGCGTCTTACTACCTGTTCGGGTTATACGCACTTACGCTAATGTGCAATGGTAGGGTGATTGTGAGATGAAATGGAGGACCTACAGTTTAACGTAAGATCCGAACCACGGTGGAGGCCTGGCATTCCCCACATTCACAAGTTGTGATTAAATTGTATAAATAAAAATATATAAAACATGTTAAAAGGTCTTTTTTAATGATTTAAATGTTTTAAAATCTAGATTGGCTTATTTTTAAATAGTTAAAAATGATAGTCATAAATTATGGTATAAATTAAAAATATTATGTGATAGTATCTGAAAAATTAATTACGATTGAAATGTACCTAAGGAAAGTTTAAAAAAAACTATTCATGGAAATATGTTTGGATGTGAAGATTTTGCAATATTAAAAATATAATATTATTTCTCGTTCATGTGGAGTGCAGAGAGAGAAATTAGAACATTAATGATTTCATATGATATAAATGGTACATTTTGAATTAAAGTGTACTTAAAACCCACTTTTTCTTTCTCAGCACTACGTCTTATTACCCATTAGGGTTATACACTTATGTATTAATCATGATGAGAGATGAGGAAGGTAAAATTTAGAGGAAGTGTACCCAAATTTGTGTGTAGAGAGTAGGAAACCCTTTAGGGAAAAAAAACTCAACTAACCTGACCGAGATTGAACCACACAAAGAAGGATGTGAAGCAATACAGACTGAGCTAAATTGTCAGATAGTTAAAATATGTATAGTGAAGCTATATTTAAATATTGCAATCTGTTAAAAGAGCGAGTGCAGTCTAATAGTCTCACCGATATAGGCTGTGTTGTCAGTCACCATATACTTGTTATGGTTCACCCTGGCATACGGAATCTTCGACTGCGCTTCTGTGGACGGAACCACAAACAATTTCTGAAATAAAGGCGTGCAAACAGAGTTAAAATACTGTACCCAATTTTACAAAGGAAGAATTAATTGGGATCAGGACCTTTGTAAACTTGAACTCAAATTAGGGGTGGGTTCTTGAATCCTTGAGGATATTTGAGAAATGAGGATTAGAGAAAATTTCAGATTCAATACTCAACTCCTTAAAAAAATTGTTTTTCAATTCTTCAAGTGAAATTTCAAATTTGTTTTAGAGCTCTAATACTGCTTATTGGTGGTTTAGTACCAATTATAATCATAGGATGAACACAACAACCAAGCTCCAGACCAGTAATGTAACACTTAACTGAATGTAGGAATGTCATAATGAATGGATCATAAGAAAGAATGTTAACAATTAGTTAATGTTTATATTTAGATGTTATGTTATGTTTAGATTAATAAAATAGTGGACTATAACTCATGCCTTTATGGATATTAAAGATGTGAGAAAATACCAGCTCAAAGATTCAAAAACAATATTTTTTTCATTCAAATTTAATATCATAATTTATTTCTAGATCTCTTATAATATAATACTTATAGGTGGTATTTCTTACTAATGGTGAAATGTTATTTCATTTAGAAGACCTCATGTCAATCAATTAAACGTTCTCCCCTGTTTGTGAGAGTGCTACTCCTACTAGTTATGGTACATTTTTGATACCTAATAAATGTTTTTAAAGAGGTAAAAGTCACATACCAAAAGTTGTTTTCTTACAGGAGTTTAAAGGCTTCGTCTTAACCAAACAGTTTTTTTTAATTCTTTCTGTCATCCATAAAAATCATTTTGGCAACCTTTAAATACTCGAGACCCAACTTCTGTTTTAGACCATTAATTTGGCACTTGATTGAATACATGAACCTATTCATTATCTTAACGCAATGTAGCATTTAGTTACTCTCTTTACTTTACGTTGCTGCCGCTGGACAGAATACCACTCATCTCTTGACCTAGGTTGTATTCGTTTGTAACACCTCTGGAGCGAGTGTGAGGAGCACAAACTGCCTGTGCTGATCCAATATCTTCAATTTCAAAATTAATTTGAATTTTGGTTAGCCGACTAGAATGAAATCCAACTCAAACCTTAAGACTACAATTTTTTTTAGTCTAATCTGGATTAAAGCTTAAACTTAAGAGTTCGAGTCTGCTATGAATAAAATCTTGTACTATTTTTTTTAATCAAATCTGATGGTAAAATAAAATAAAATAGGTTGAATATTTTATTTTAAAAACAGGCTTATTATGATAATGTTTTATATCAAATTTGTGTTGAATATCTTTACCATACTAAGATTTTGAATCCAATCCAATAGTAAAATACCGGTACTTCAAATAAATTTAATCATCACTTTATAAATATTTTGGGTTAGCTATAAAAATCATGTAGTCAATACCCTTAATCTAAAAAGGTAAAATATCAAATTAATATAACACAACTTTTTTATAAATAGTGCATGGGTTGACTCACTACTGTTTTTAAACACGATATTCCAGGTTACAAAAAACTATACCCCACCTCATTCTTTTAGAAGCTGTAACTCAAGTTAATTTCTCTATTCAATGTAACACACAACTGGTTTCTTGTCTGATTATATCAATTTGTTAAGTAATTATAGTTTTGAGCTAACCCTTCAAATCTGAAACTGGGATTTATTTAGATTCAAATCTTTCCAATATTAAGATGTGAAACTTTGAATCGAATCCGAGTCTTGGTAAGAAATTTTGTAGTTTCACACGGGCTTAACCCAAACTCAATGTAGTGTGGTAAACAAACATTTAAAGTATGGGTTTTCTTATTAAAAGATACGCTAAGGAATCTACCTCTAGTGGACCCTAATGAGAATTTTTAAATGTGGAGATATAAGATTAGGGCTCAGGAACAAGGTGTTCAATTCAAACATAATGGCCACTACACTAATACAAATTGTAATCTCAGCTATGGTAGTTGGAATTTTTTTCTTTTATATTAAAGCCGGGTGTTCCATCTTTCTTATAATATGATATGTGGAGTATACTCATATCTCTCGAGCCCTGATCTAATTTAACCCTGAAGTGGCTGCACCTATGCTGCGACCTAATATGGTCACGCAGGGTCACCGTGACCCTTACTTTTCTTTCCAAATGTTTTATTTAGAAAACAATATTTTATTCAAATTCAAAAATTAACAATTAATTTTTTAAACAAATACGCGTTACAAAATAGCTTGGCATAATTTTGAAAAAAAAAGAGAAAAAAACATTCTAAATGTTTTTCTTAGGTAGGGTTTACTCTTTTATTCTAACTCATGATTTTGTCTATTTATTTTTTTCAATATAATTCTAAAATATTTGTTTGAGATGAAAGTATATGATTCTAAACTCTTTAACACTTTACAGAAAAGTTATCTGACTTACAAAAACACTCATAGAAAGCAATCAATATAACAAAAGCCTAATACAAAATTATCTATTTCTTTTTTCAGTTTCAAAATATAAAACATATTAAAAAAAACAAATTGTGTCTTGTAGTTGACTGTCTCCTTTTCTCATTATGTCATAAATTTGTTGAGTGTCAGTGTTACGGTCACAATCATCACGTTAATCTTCCTCTGGGTCAATATCACTTTCATTACAAGATAAATTATCATCCGTGTCACCAGGCAATTCCTTCATTTAGTAAGGAAAGAATCTACTCTTCTTCAGAGGTAAATGAGCGGTAACCACACCTTTAATTGGCGGAGAGGAAGCTAGGAGGCTGCACGAAGGTAATATGTTTGGTGGGGGAGGTAGAATATAAAAACAAATCACGTTGGGTCATGTTGACCCAGCACGACCATTCTGGGCTTAAAGAAATCATACTTGTAAAGGATAATAAAGATCAAATGAGATTAAAAGAAGGAGAAAGAATTTAGAATGATTTTGAAGGAAATAAGAAGCTGTTCTGGGAGTGAGTAAAGATAACGAAACCAGGAATGCAAGGAAAACTTTGGAATTCAGAATGGTGGTTAGATGATCTGGGATGAAAATAGTACAAGAGAGTGATGGAGGGGGAATTTTTGAGCAATTTTATGGTGAAAATGCAGAGAAAGTAGCAAAAAAAATGGAAAATGTTATGAAGAATGAAATAATTTATAAATCTGAATTGTTAAAAGCAATAAAAGTGTTTAAAAAAAATGACGACGATGTAGATGAGATCACAAGTGAAATGTTTTAGTGTGGGGGCAAAGTAATACTTTCCAGATTGCGTGAGTTGTTCAACGTGTGTGCTGAGATTTTGAACGTTCCTAATGAGAGGAAGAATGCTTTCATCGTTCCTTTGAATAAAGGGCAAGGAAGTTATAATGAATGAAAGGATTATATGGCAATTAGTTTGCTGAGCATTCAAGGCAAAGGTTTTGGGAGAATATTAGTAGAGAGGGTGTATGAAAAAACTTTAGACAAGATTTGTAGTGTGCAGTGTGGTTTCATGCCAGGTAGAGGTTGAATGGACAAGATATTCGCATTACAACAAGTGATTGAGAAATATATAGCTATAAGGAAGAACGTTTATTGTGCATTCGTTGATCTGGAGAAAGTGTATGATCGGGTGAATGGTAGTATGTTTTGGAATGTTCTCAGAGATTATGGTGTGGATGTATAGTTAGTAAATACAATCATGACGAAGCATTATGGAATTAAAGCATGTGTTAGGGTAGATGGCGCTTCAAGCGAATGGTTTGACATCGTACAGGGTGTTGGACAAGGTTGTGTTATGTTTCCATGGTTGTTTAATGGATTCATGGATTGTGAGGATGAGGTTGGTGTACGAATGGACAATGTGAATGTGAGAGTGCAGATATCAATGGCTGAGAATGAAAGTGACTTGCAGAACACATTATGTAGCATGTCACTCAAATAAAATGACATCTACAAACAGTAAGCTGCACAAAATACTAAACTGAAATAAAGGAATCCAAAGAAGAGAGTTAAAACTGATATATTCTGCAATAATATCATTTGTGTTATACTTACTTTAAGTGGATGTTCCCGGATACAAACACCGTGCTTCGACAAACTATTCTGCAAGTATGGCGGAAGCGAAGGCGTTGCAGTTTTAACAGACACTTGAACACTCAACGTTGACGAAGGACCGGACTGTCATTGGTTCGATGCCTCGAGCTACGAGCACAGTTACCTTAGCAGACTTCCTTGGCAACTCTTTCTCCACTTTTCCCCCCTTACCCCCTCCCTTCCTGTTCCCTCATTACATGCCCATATTTGGTCCTGTTTAGAGTAAGAAAATAAAAAGAGTTTATAATGGGTGACCCCGAGGTTCATTCTACTGTAGTTTATCATATTATATACCGGTACTCGAAGGAGGAACCTCTGCTCCAGCACTTGAAGAAGAAACTGGTGGTCTTGATGTTTGGGTAGTGCGTCTCACCGCCTCAACGTCAAAAGAATCTCGTCTGATGTACCAAGTATTCAACAAATATCCAAGTCCTTCAGACTTGTTGTAGTAGTCAAGGAGACTAATTTTGATTCTGTCAGTTGAAGTGGTAAATATGTTTTTTTAAGTCCTTCAGACTCGTTTTAGTCAAAATGACTAAATTTGGTTTTGTGTCAAACTGACTTAATTTATTTAGTCAGATAGTCTGACTGTATATTTTCCCTATGTCAATATGACATAGCTTAAATACTAGGGTTTTGAGCTCTATATGTAATCAGGACCTTGCTTTAAGGTTCTTCTTCTCAATGAGTTCATTATTCAGTTCTAGGTCCTTATGACTGCACAATATTTCATGACGCCGTGAACGTCATGCTCACTTGTTCAATTTTTGTTTGGCTACAAGCAGGTTGTCTAATGCCTTTATTTGAGGACCGACCTAGTTAGGCCAGTATTTTACAGCATTCTTGTTGGCACCCTTCTTTCTGTGTTACTATTTTGGGTGCGCAAAGTGCAGAACACGGCCAGTGTTGTATAGTGGCCCGCACAGATAGTATTTTCATTTGCCCCTTGTTGGCACCTCACTGGTCCAAGTATTTGAAGTTAGTGTGTACTAGATTAGATGTATACCCCATGGAGTGGGTAGTGGTATAAATGTAATATTGAGTGCTCTGGCAGTACCCACTGCGAAAGGACCGGCCATAGTACAGTTTTGTGTTGGCACCTGATTGTTAGCCATCTGTTAATGTAATCGACAGACCATCCTCTTACCATTTATTATTTAGTGTGTCTAAGGGACATTTCTTAGTTTCAAATCAAGTTTGGCCGACATTTAGCTTATTAACTCTAAAACCAAAGGATTTGCAGTTATATTTTTACTAGTATTTAATTCACCATGTTTTCTGTTTAGACCCTTCTGGTGGTTGTCAGGCGCTGCCCAACTGTTTCGGAATCCAATACTTTCTATAAACTTAACTTCCATTTGATTGTTCCGTGTCGTCTTGGACACGTATTCTCGTGTGCTACGGGAAGTTCCTATATTTCTGGAGTTGTTAAATCCTATCATATTGGTCAGTTTAAAACTTAATGTTTCCCTTTATACTTCTAAGAGTTACATGTTTTCCTTAATCAATTTAACGGACATTTATGACAGTTTATTATTATTAGGTCCTGTATTTAATCTTGTTTATCAATTCTAACCCTATATCATCTTTTTATGTTTTTTTATAATAAATCTATTATTGTTACCTATTTATTTCTCTTACTCTTATGAAATATTTCCCAGTCTCTACTTTGTTTAATCGTTTGAATGTGCCAACAGGCAGAACATAGCTTCATCGTCATCCAAAACCTAAATGATAGCTTTTGATAAGGACAGATCATAAAATTATTTCCAGTTTAATAAAAATGGAAAAGTGTTAGAACAAGTGAATGATTGTGTGTATCTGGGTAGAATGTTCTGTGAAAATGGAAAGATATAAAGTGAAATCAGCAGATGGGAGAGTAGATGGATGTTGTGAAGCATTGCAAAGAATGAAGTATCGAAAAAGGCAAAGATGGCAATATATAAAAGTGTGTAACGCCAATATTATTTTATGGATGTGAAGCGTAGGTTTGTCCAGAAATCTAAGAAATCTCTGCGGATAAACTAGTATGAACAGGGTCAATAATGGACGGGTGCCGAAAGAGTGTGGTTTGAAAGGGACTACAATAGAACAATGTGATAAAAGTGGGTTGCGTTGATTTGGGCATGTTGAGAGGATGGGTGTGGGATAAGTGACAAAACAAATATATGAAGGTAGAGTGGTGTGTAGATCAAAAGAAAGGGGTAGGTCATGTAAGATGTGTATAAATGTTGTAAGCAAACGAACGTGTGAAAAAGAGAAACTTAAATTGTTTTAAGAAAAGATGAATGGATGTTGTTGAAGTGGAGGGAGTAAACAAGGATACGGAAGTGTGGATAAAGTTAGTGAGGATGAATTACATTCTAAGTTGTATTTGGAGCTATTTTCACAGTTTCTTGCGTATAGCACAACTCCTGGGAAACAGTAAGAGATCTGTCTTAGAGAGGTCAGGAAGTTTAATGGTAACTCACCACTTCTAGCACAACTCCTGGGAAAGAGTAAGAGATCTGTCTTAGAGAGCTCAGGAAGTGTAATGGTAACTCACCACTTCTAGCACAACTCCTGGGAAAGAGTAAGAGATCTGTCTTAGAGGGGTCAGGAAGTGTAATGGTAACTCACCACTTCTAGCACAACTCCTGGGAAAGAGTAAGAGATCTGTCTTAGAGGGGTCAGGAAGTGTAATGGTAACTCACCACTTCTAGCACAACTCCTGGGAAAGAGTAAGAGATCTGTCTTAGAGAGCTCAGGAAGTTGAGCGTGGCTGGCCTGGTGTGGTTCCAGTGACTGATCAACAGTCGCACATGGACATTGTTGTTAATAGCAGCCCTTCGGAGAGCATCATCGATATCTGGCCAGAACCTACAAGACAGGACACACATATATATAGCTTAGAAACAAGATTATACTGGCATGTGGTACATAACATTATTATTATTATTATTATTAGCACCGCGTCTTACTACCCGTTCGGGTTATACGCACTTACGCTAATGTGTAATGGTAGGGTGATTGTGAGATGAAATGGAGGACCTACAGTTTAACGTGGAATCCGAACCACGGTGGAGGCCTGGCATTCCCCACATTCACAAGATGTCTTGTCAGAGGTGAAGGAAAGGTTTGGTAATCAGATAAATTTATGCCGGGACCGGGGATTGTACCCCGGTCGCCAGCATAGAAGTCCGACACCTTACCCTTAGACCGCCAGGTCACCTACTAGTACATAACAAAATCGTACAACTTTCATTACATTTCTCAATTTTATTGCAAATTTTGGAGCTGTAAAACCCTCTCATTAGTTTGATAAGTATCAATTACAGCATACTAATAATAACATAGAACTCAATTTTTATTTGAATTTTGTGTTTCTAAGATAAAGAATATCTTTAGATTTGATTTTATTTAACACCTTTTACATAGAGTAAAGACTATTTTGGAGCTTTATTTTTTTATCCATTCCTAGCGTATTTTTGGAAGCTAAGAAAATGTATATATTTTTCAATTTGTGAGACATCATTAACCTAGCAATTAATGTTTAATGCATATTTAAATTCCAATCTAATTTTATGAACAGTCAAATATAGATTTGTTACCTTGATAAAACTAAATATATAAGCCTCTAATCCTGTATTTATAAATTTAATTAAAACATTCACGGTACAATAATAATAAAACTGTTGTGTAGTTAAAAACATTCATAGGTCAATATTTTAAATAAGAAAAGATGTCAAACAGTCATTTTTAATAAACGTTGAAAGGTGGATTTAGGGCAAGGCCTACACTTAAAAGAGGTATGTATGCTTTAAAATTCACAATTTAAACGTAAACATAATATGATAATTTTCAGCAAGAAGAAATAAATAACTTTATAAAAATTATTCTAAGATAAGGTAAACTGGCTGTTACCTTAAAAACTAGATTAAAAGACTTTTTCGAGTAATTATTTTCTTTAAATTAGTGCTGGGCTGACTAACCCTTTCTTGTTAGGTCAAGGGCAATCATTTGTTGCTGATATTATGGCGATTATTTAGTTTATTTTCTTTACAATATTACAAAGGTAGTATACAAAACAACATATATTTTTGAATAAACATAATTTTTTGTTCATTAAATTCTTAGCAAAAAATATTAATAAACATTAAAAATTATCATGGTAAAAATGTTGTATATGTTGTGGCAACTATTTGGGAAAGGGGGAAAGGGCAAGTACAAGGCGAGTAGGGCTTCAGAGCTCTTTTATATGAATCTAAATCCTCAAATGTGAGCGTATAGAATTATTAATAATTGTTAAAAAGAGCACAAAGTTATTCAAAGAATCAAAGGCTAAGATTCTGTTTAGAGATGGGCCCTAAAATCCTTAAGAATATTTGAGGATCCAAGAAACTGAAAGATACGGCTTGTTGGTGCTCCAGAACTAATTATAGGACCAATTCAACAAACAGAGCCTAGACCAGAAATTTAACACTTGATTGAATTTAGGAATGTTATAAGAAAGAATGTTTACATTTAACTACTATTATTCAAGTAAAATTGGTTTTAAAGCTCTTATATGGCTTGTTGGTGCTCCAGAACTAATTATAGGACAAACTCAACAGAGCCCAGACCAGAAATTTAACACTTGATTGAATTTAGGAATGTTATAAGAAAGAATGTTTACATTTAACTACTATTTATATTTATATTTCCTCTTATGCTCATATTTTTTTTGGAAAATTCAGGATTTAAAGGCAAATCAGTGATTCAGATTCAAGATTTGAGTTTGTATAGTAATGGATTAGACCCAATTATGGCTCTGTTTATTTCTTTTCATCTTTTTCAAGAAGAGTAGCTAACTATTATTATTTATATTTTCAATAATATGCAAGGGTATGGCCTTTGAGCCACAACAGTTGAGGTAATATTTTGAAAAGAGGTCGTACCCACATCACCAACTACAGTTATGCCTCATATTTAACGCAAGACCTAGTCCGCTTCCAGCCAATCCGCCTGTTGTTGCGTACGAGTACAGTTTGTGAAAGTTGAGTGATGTCGTCTAAGAAACGTAGATATGAAGACAAGAATAGAAACTATGAGAGAAAATAAGTGGAGGAGTTTTTTTATTAGGAAAATTAACCCGATGTACCTTATGTCAGATAACACTGATGCAGCTCAAGGCCAGTATTCTTAACAGCCATTATGATATAAATCACTGAACTTTTAGCAGAAAATTTCCTGTTGGTTCCATTTTAAGGTGAACTTAATAAAATTTTATCTAAGAAAAAAAAATTAATGGTCAGAGTAATTTGATAAGGCAGATGTAACATCCGTGGCTGGTTTTATTTTAGCGATTGATATTGAACGGGCAAAGTGTCGATACACTTAAGGAGAATTAGTCAAGAAAAAGATTGCACAAATAGTTTGTTTTAGGTCCGAATAATAGAAAACAGCAACAAATGATTTAACAATTGCCTGTCTCCAAGCATACAATTGAAAGAAAAATGAGAGTTTCTGCTATCAGTACTGATATTGTAAATAGCTTAAAAGATAATTTTATGAGTCTGGCTTTGGATGAATCTACAGATATTTGGTACAAACCACAACTTTGTATTACACAGCTTGGACATGAAAGAAGTTCTCAATGACTCACTTAAAAAAAAGCTTATGGGAATTTAAGAAATTCCTCCTTATACAGTTTATTATTCGTGGCAACATCTAATGCCATACGGCTTTACTGTTTGTGCTATTGATGGTAAGATTGGTAATTTGGTAACTGGTATCTGCCCAGCCCTACTTCAAATCTGAGCTCAATTTTGTTTTAGTATTTTTTGAATCTATGACGACAATTAAATTATGAAAGAATATTAAAAATATAATATATTAACTAGTAAATACCCTGAATAAAAAAATCACATATTTGATTATTGTTATTTGATATTTGTTATGAATTTTAAAAATCGTTAAAATTTGTATAGTTATATATTTTTGTTCTACTATATATAGACTTTACTTCTCTTGACTCTACATCCAATATAAAGAGAGGTTTAGTATGATGTCTTGCTGGTTGCATTCACCAGTGACTATATCAAGGCTTGTGCAGTCTAGTAATAATAAGTCTACTTCAACCTCGTTAATACTATTAGTGTTTCATATGTTGGTATTCTGTTTATATTTGAATAGAGGTAACCATTGGTTAATAACTTTTGTTTACATGTGCCTTAATATTTATTTTATTTACATCATCTGCATGGCCGGCATAATCCTGCTAAATTACTAATTGTAATAAATCTCTCAATAAGGAAAACTTCTTTTAACTTTATGAGGTAATTGTATTATATTTGTAAGAAGGTATATATTCCATTCACGGTAGGAATTCACTTCTGAAAGGCCTTTTTCCCTACCATAAATCTACTATATAGTAGGATATTGGTAGGAAAAAAGACCTTTCAGAGAGTAATTCCTACCGTGAATGGAATATAGGAGATGTGGATAGAAACATATAAAAGGGACGAACACAATATGGCCTTTACAATTAACACTTTACATTGCTGCCATTGGACAAAGCGGTAGTGGTTGCCTCGTAGAGGTTTTCCTTATAAAGATATATTATATACTCCTTTGCCCGAGATGTAAACTAATGTAATTCCAGAATCGTTTATTGATAGGTCTTACTGTTTAGCCACAAGAGACCTCCAAAGAAAGGTTAGCACCGACTTTAAAGGGTTGAAAATTTTTATTTTTTAGATTTTTGAAATTTTATCGTCGGTTACAGGCTAGAAGATAGAAGTTTGCCGAATTTAAAGTTTTTAGCTCATCCGGAAGTGGGTAAACATTAATGTCAGTGAATGAGTCAGCCGTGTGGCTTTATAGTAGTATAATTTACATCCAATTTCCTTTTCCTTTATGTTATACCTTTTACATGTTCCTATCTATGTGCTTTCTTTATAAATTTTCATTTTCTTCCTTTTGTTTTTTTGGTTTCCTCTTTAAGGAAGTTGTGTTGCAAATTTCACTCTCCTCCTTGATGAGTTCCGATAGAATGAAACCTAGGTCGGGGGATTGGGCGGTGACGATAGATTTTCTTTAAGAGTCAGCCATCACCTCTTTGTCCAGTGGCAGCAATGTAAAGAGTGAGCTGTGTTCGTTCTTTTATGTGTTTCTATCCACCTTTCCTATAACTTCTTCCAAGTATAATATAATTGTAATAAATAATATTATAATAATTGTAGGAAAATTAAAGTAAAAACACTTACACATGTTTTAAGTTGGCAACATAGCTAAAATGAAAAAAGTATATTTTTAGGTGTAAATTATATCTAGACCAATATGAGATTGACAAACTCACTGGATTTTTGGAGTATAAATGGTTAATGGAACATAATCCATTACAGCTATATAGATAAACTGCTCAGCTGTCGACATTATCTTCAATATGGCGTCCAGGTCTGTTGAGCGCCCTTCAGGACAAAATGGTGGGGGAGAGCTCTAAGAGAAAAATAAATAACATAAAAAAATGACAATCAACGGGTTAAAACCATGAATGGTACAGTTAAAATTCCAGGAGTTTTGACTTGTAAGGCCGATTGATACAAAATGAAGGTCTAAGCTTAGACGAGTTTAATAAATGGTATTTTTATCTTTATTTCTAAAAGAAAATTACAGTAATTACTATTGCTTTCAAACTTGACCACTATTAAACTTGTGATTAAAATATGTCAGCAAGAAAGAGAAAATTAATAAGAATTGAAACAAAATATAGAATTCTAGTAGGAAATATTAGCCTCAAAGGCTACTCAAAAGGCCGCAAGGCTCGACTTGCCAACAAGTGACAGACCACTATAGCTACAACTGCAGTCTTCCCAACAAGTGACAGACCACTATAGCTACAACTGCTCACCTTTCAGGGTAAACAAAGTGTTCACTTTAATTGAAGAGCTCGTTCCCAAAAGCAGTATGGTTAATTTTAATTGAAGAGCTCGTTCCCAAAAGCAGTATGGTTAATTTTAATTGAAGAGCTCGTTCCCAAAAGCAGTATGGTTAATTTTAATTGAAGAGCTCGTTCCCAAAAGCAGTATGGTTAATTTTAATTGAAGAGCTCGTTCCCAAAAGCAGTATGGTTAATTTTAATTGAAGAGCTCGTTCCCAAAAGCAGTATGGTTAATTTTAATTGAAGAGCTCGTTCCCAAAAGCAGTATGGTTAATTTTAATTGAAGAGCTCGTTCCCAAAAGCAGTATGGTTAATTTTAATTGAAGAGCTCATTCCCAAAAGCAGTATGGTTAATTTTAATTGAAGAGCTCGTTCCCAAAAGCAGTATGGTTCATTTTGTTTTAATTTACAGAGAGCCACAAAACTGTAGCAACCAAACTTGTGTGGATTTTTAGTTTATACCAGTTTCATGTTATCCCAAAGTTCACGTGTGTCTCTTTAGAACAACTAATTATTAAATTGAAATTAATATTTCTATAAAGTTTGGTTGCTAGCTTTTTGGTCTCTGATGTAAATAAAAATAAAAAATTAAAACTGGTTACATGTTAGAATATTGGCAAGCTAACCCAAAAGTCCCCAGTTTGATACCCAGTTCAAGGTGTCATTTTTTAATTTAATTGATTCTTCAAATATTATTTGCGTGTTCAAATATGTAGAAATTGAATTACATTTTAAAATCAACAAAAAGTATTGTAAACTTTGGCTAAACCTGTCAAACATTTTATAAAAGAACATTATATAAATGATAGGGATGGGCCATCAAATCCCTCAAGGATCTTTGAAATTTGAGAAAATTTCAGGTTGGGAAACTTAAATCCATAGAAAAAAAAAATCAATTCTTCAATTGAAATTTGTTTCATAGCTTTTTTGATGGTTCAGAACAAATGATATGATGAAGTTAACAACCAGACCCCAGACCAGTAATCTAACATTAAACTGAAGGTATGAATATTATGACGAGTGGATTATAAGAATGAATGTTAACATTCAGTTACTATTTGTATTTTCTACTTTTCTTTTATTATATTTATATTTTCTCTTATGTTCATAATTGTATCCAAGATTCGGGCCATGAAGGTAAAATGGAGATTCATATTCGAGATTTGGATTCGTAAAATAAGTATATTCGACACAATTCTAATTTTAGTATGTTTTTTATTGCTATAAATAAGTTTTAGAGTTGTATATTTATTAAGGCCAAGTTCTATTATTATTCTCACCCGCCTCGGTGGCATACTTGGCTAACGCGCTAGTCGTGTTGAGCTCAACTGCTGAGGACGGGGAGATCGAGCTTCGAATCTCGGTCGGGTGAACTGGGGGTGGTTTTTTCCTAAATAGTTTTCCACTCTCCCTCCACGCAAATGCGGGTTCACTTACTCTAATTCAACCTCCCCAATTCCTAATCCATTAGAGTAATTAGTACTTAAAAGCGTATAAACCGAACGGGTAGTAAGACGCGGTGCTAAATATTATTATTATTATTACATTCTCAGGATATTTATGGGGAGCTATCTCATGATTGACTCGAATTTAAAAACTTGAGCTGTATTGTTGGTTTGAGTATGGTGCGGGTCTGGTAGATGGGTGCACCGGCGGGAGTATGAGCCTGAGAATTGTTGGGTTTAACAACTGTGTAGGCTCTGTGAAGACATTTTGTACGGTGGTGGAGGAGTGAAGTTTGGAGATTGACTCTTACAAAGAGGTTGTTTGTTAGTTTGTGGAGTTCAGGTTGTTCCTGTTGATATTGTGCTATGTATATTTGACAATACCTGTGTTTCGTGGTAACCTTTGTTGATAAAAGCAAGTGAAAGGTATTAGGTTGTCCGTTGAAAAGTCTTTGTTGTCAGATAATATTATTTTTGTTTTGATATCCAGGCTATATGGGTGGCAGCTGTCTTATTGAAGGTATTGTTGTTGTTTTTGTGTGTCCCTGACATATGGTGATGTCCACACCCAGAAAAGTAATGTTCAATATGTATATTTCCCCGATAAATTTTGAAGGAGAAAATTGTAGAGGTCTGTCAGGAAGGAAATCAATAAGTGGGAGAAAATTTGAAATCTGAGGATTAAAAATTACACTATTTACGCTTATTTTGTGAGCAGTTTGTAGCTTGAGAGGAGGTGTTGTAAAAAGCAAATAAAAATAAATGAATAGCTAACTAACCATTATAATTAAATAAAAATAAATAAAACAAAAAAATAGTAAAATGTGTAAATTTACAAACTAAGGGGGACCATACGCTTCCAAGTTGATGTTTATGTTTTTATTACAATTTGTGTCTCAAATTACATTATTTGTAAAATATACAATTTTTAGGTATCTGTAATCATAAAAAAATATTAGTTCATATTTTAATAAAAATTATATACTTTGCAGTTTTTATGAATATGTTTTGTTTAATAAGATTTCTATTTTTGCATGGCTACATAATTTATTCTTTATAACGAACACCAATCATATATCATAAACAAAGATAGCCTCACTCTTTGGACCAGTCCTGTAGCTCCATTCGTTTACTCTTTAATCTCGCAAATATATCCCGTTCAATGTTGAGCAAAGGTAGGTTTTGAATCTTTGTATGTAGAGAAACTCCTCTCTGCTGTACCAGTGGCAACGTTGCTCAACGCTGCAACAAAATTTTTATGTGAGGGACAAATTTGTCGCAGTAATTAAGTGACTCGACAGCAGTAACTGTAATATCTGCGACTGCAACTCCGTCCCACTTCTTCTGCCAAATAACGAGCTCAGCTTTTAGCTCTGTCGTAGATATTGCCCATCAAATCAATGCCGTAATGATGTGCTGCATTTAAAATTTCCTCTTCTTTATGTTTACAGAATTTGGATCCAATACGTGCTTCAAATGGCAAAATTCCAGGAAAATTTTGAGATGAATCTACATTTTAGTTCCATGACAATATGGTCAACACTGCCGTCCTAAGCCAATCCGCAGTGTTATTTTATGTGATATTCATTTGATTTATTTGTCGACTGCATATTCTTGGTATGGTTATTTTAGTTGATACTGAAGCTGCTCGTTGGCCAGTGTTTACGAAAAGCACCTTAAAAATAAGTTTCCAGCATTGATTATCATGTCCATGAAAATATTTAACAATGTTTTAACATCCGATACAGCAGATGAAAGATCCTGTTTTGTACTTTGTATGTTCCTGCTAGGTTGCAGTGTGTAGGAGAAGCAATGCACCCAGGAACCCACCTCGTGTGAACACGGAACTGAAACACGCAGCAGTATCAGCATCTTGGTCACGATCCAGTTCCGCAAGAACTGCCACAATAAAAGGAAATAGTCGTTGAAATGTAATAACATAATCTTGATGATCAACCCATCTTGTAGCACACAATTATTTAAGTTTAGTGTTTTTCAGTAGAGAGATGGTGTCAGCTTCAGAAATGATAGTGCCCAGTACGAGCACTCTCTTGGGCAATGCCGGCAACAATGTAGAAACCGAGCCCAGAATTCCCATCATATTCCTTATGTATAACACTTCACAGGATATAGAAATACATAAGTTCAGTGAATGCTTGAAGCAATGTGTGTACGTACATAGAGTGCCAGTAGCTGATCCTTTAAGATGAGAGCCTGCACACCATTAAACTTCCCCGACATATTCACCATCAGTCGTATCCCTCCTTGCCCACAAACATTATTGTAGTTGAGGTCACGATACACGAAAAACGAGAATTCTTCTCTAATCATGAAGGTAAGTTATATTCACATATCTGATACACAATGTAATCTGCTCTGTTGTGTTGATGTCTGTGGTTTCATCACATAAAACTAAAAAATACTTAGCATGATTAATGTCTTTGACTATGGCTGTGCGAATAACTTTCCCGATACATGAAACTATTTCATTGTGTAGAGTCGCGGTTCCCTCTCTGAAAGTGATTCTGTAGGTCTTTATCTCCTGAAAGTATTCTAAAAGCTAGAAGACCTCGAGAAATGTCCTGTGTACCTGATAGGACTGGCTCGACTGAGCTATTAGCGTTGAATGGACCATCGTCACAATTACCTCTTATTGGTAGATTATTCCGGGCACCAAATAGCGCTGTTTTTATTATGATTTAACTCTATAAGGAAAACCTCTCTTCGCTCTCTTATTCTTTACCATTTTCCTTTTTTCTCCTCTTTTGTTTTTTTGGTTTTCTCTTTTAGGAAGTTGCATTGCGTGTTTCACACTCCTCCCTGATTAGTTCTGATAGAATGAAACCTAGGCTGGGGGATTGAGAGATGACGATCAATTTTCTTTAAGAGACATCCATTACCTCTTTGTCCATTGGCAGCAGTGTAAAATGTGAACTGTGTTCTTCTTTTCATTGTAAAGGCCATATTGTGTTCGTCCCCCTTTTATATGTGTCTATCCACCTTTCCTGTACCTTCTTCCAAATATAATATAGTTACCTCAAACATGGCGTCTACTCAACTTGACCAATGAAATCCCCGACATTTTACCTGATTTCCCCTCATCATTTCCTAAAATCCCCACTAAAATGTATGTAACATCCTTCTAACTCCCCACC
>CABFOW010005985.1:4782-36527 GCA_902141385.1 Timema californicum
GCCGACTTTCCCCCTTCGGCGGGGTCTTACGGTCCGAAATCCTTCAGACTCATCATCGGACCCCTAGCTCAAATCTTCTTGCATCCACGGGAGGTCTGGTCCTGAAGACAGTCCCTCCACGTCCACGGACTCGCACGAGGTGTCAACACGTGCAAAGCGTGCGACCTGGTCTACCGAGTCTGAATAAAATTCAGCCAGGCGTTTCTTACCTACCGACACCCCTTGGCGGGAGGTGTGCGGAGTTGACGCACGTTTTTGAGATCCTTGCATTAGCGCATCCGTCGGTGCTGCTAACAGTGGTCTTTATTGGTGAAGGACGGCTAGGTTCCCCCCTGTCATGTCTTCCGTTGGCACCGTTAGGTTTCCACCTAACGTGCTAGCTGAAGCTTTTGCCATCCTTACCAGTTTGCTGGCTGTTGGCCCTAAAATGGGCCTTCAGCACTTTTTGGCCATTAGTGGCACATTCACCTCCTGTAGTTGGGGGGGCCCCGCTCGGCTCACCCACATTGGCATTGCTGCCGACGCTTTGAAGGGGGCCGGCACTGTCCAATAAGTCGAGGACAAGGGTGCACTGCCGGACGCCCCGGTGGATCTGCCAGCGGCACGCGCTCCTCCGGTATCTGGAGGCCCCCCACTGGCTTTACCCTGACCGACTGCGCCCACCTCGCCGGAAGTTGGCGAAGTCATGCTGGCCGTTATTTTGGCCCTAGAAAGGGCCGATTCACCACCCGAAGGTGACTCTTTCCAGATGTGGGAGGCGGCACGCTCACCTCCAGTATTTTGAGGGTCCGAGCTGCCTTCACCCACTAGGATGTATGTTGTGCCCACGTCCCCGGTAAATTAGGGGTCACGCCAGCCTTTTTGGCCCTAGAAAGGGTCGATTTGTCGCCCGAGTGCGAATTTCACTCACCTTGGCCGGCGGCACGCTCGGTTCCGATAATTAGAGCGTCCCCGCTGGCTTCGGTAGCGATCGCAGGCTGGTTGCCCCTCGAGAGGGCAGCTGCCACTGAAGCTCCCGCCCTCGAGCTTTAGGCGGCATGAGCTCCTTCTTGACCTGAGGTGCCTTCAGTCTCCACAAGCGGAAACTTTCCACTCCCCCAGAAAGGACGGGCAGCACGAGCCTGCCGTTGTTGGCGGATCCCCCGCCGCTCACCGCCAATTTCTTCCTGGCTGGGGCCGGTCACTTCCTGGGCCCAGGAGTCTTCCTCGCCTCATACAGTGGTCTTCTCCCGACCCCGACGCCAACACCTTTCTTCTCCTTCCCCGCAGGCTTCATTCCGACCGTAGACTAGCAGATGCCTAGTACGCTCCTAAAGAAGAGAACAGGTAAGGGAGGCATGACGACACCTTGAACACCCATCGTTTCTGACTTCCGAAGTCCGGAGTCAAATGGCATGCTCTGATGCTCCCTGGAGGGGAGCATGAGAGCAAGTTCCAACACGTACCGACCAATTGGTCACACCATGTGGTTCGCAAAAATTAAAGACGGGTTGTCGCGTTTCGCGAACTTCTGGAACAAAGAAACAGAGAAATCATATTATTAGTAATATTAGGGGGAAATAGTTTTGGGAAAGCGAATAAGGGTTTTTTATAGTTACGTGCGGAGACACTACTCTATGGGAGGCTGGGTGAGAGCCTCCCAAACCACTGTTGTCACATCTCGCTTATCTGAGCAGGGCTTTGGGACGTCGATGGCACCCACCAGGGTCGATGACGTAGTTCCTAAGCCCCTGAATAAGAGGATTGTTGGCACCAAGAAGTCTGGCGTAGAAACACTGCGCCAGTCCCCAGAAGTGGTCCTTGATAGTAGGCATATCCATGTCGCGATGCAGAGTCTCATTCCAGACATACCAAGGTGCCCCCACAATAATCCTCAGACACACGCTCTGAAACACCTACATCCTCCTCATAAACGTGTCCTCCAGGTGGCCCCAAGCGGGACTCGCATAGTTGAGGATAGGTCTGAGCAACTGCTTGTACAGCGTCATACCGTTCCTTGTGGACAGGGCGCTACGCCTGTTAAGCAGTGGGCCTAGGACTCCCCGCCTTTGCCTCGCCTTGTTGAGTCTCTCGTTACAGTGTCATCTCCAGGTCAGTTTGGTGTCCAGCGTAAGTCCCAGGTACTTAACACTGTTCGCCCATCTGATCTGTTCTCCAAACAGCTGGAGTGGGGCCGACCTGTAGTACTTTCTTTTCCATGTGAAGAACACTGCAGTGCTCTTTTACACGTTAATACTTGTTCTCCAGTTGTTCTCCAGTTGATCAACCACCCATCCAACTGCGTCAGGTGCGTCTGGAGTCGCCTATCCACCAGCTGCCCTCGCCATGACTCCGCTACTGGAGCCGTGTCGTCCGCATACAGTGCCAACTTGCTGCCTGGGGATTTTGGTATATCATTCAAATAAAGACTGAAGAGCAACGGGCCCACCATGGAACCCTGTGGCACTCCAGCCCGAATGCTTCTGACTTGGGAGGGGGCGTCTGCAAAGGTAGTGGATAAGGTGCGGTGGGAAAGATAAGACTGAACAACCTTAACCAGGTAGAAGGGCAGGTTCAGGGAGAGGAGTTTGAAAAGGAGACCTTCATGCCAAACACTGTCGAAGTCCTTTGCCACGTCGAGAAAGACAGCACCAGTCAGCCTGTTGATGTTGAAGTTCCTCGTGACCTGCTCCACGAGCCGGACAAGTTGGTGGGACGTAGCGTGTCCCGCCCGAAAGCCGAACTGCTCATCCACCAAGATGCCCGCCTCGCGAACATTTCAGGTCAGTCTCGTCAGTAGTAGTCTCTCAAACAACTTTACCAGACAGTCGAGCAGGCTGATCGGTTGGTAGGACGAAGCTATCCTTATTCGGTTTATGAAAGCAGAGGACGTTGGCGTGCTTCCAGAGCTTGGGGAAGTGACTCAGTAACAGGACGGCGTTGAATAACTCTACGAGGAAGTCAATCGCCTCCAAGGGCAGCTTTCTGAGGACCGCGTTATTGATACCATCGGGTCCGGGGGCATTGTTTAATCTTAGAGCGGCTATCGCCCGTGACATTTCTGTCACCTCCGTGGGTTCAGGTTCATCCAAGGGTCTGTGCGAGACCGCACTGATGACCTGAGCCACGTGCGCATCGTGCACCGGGTCTGACTGGATGTCAGTCGGTACAAATTGCGCCTCTAAGTGCTCAGCGAGAGCATCGGCCTTCTCCTGGTCGGAATTGGCCACCCCGTTGCGACCCATAATAGGCAGCCTTGGTGCGGAGACCCGCATCAAGTTCCTTGTCATCCGCCACAGGGACCTGTCCTGCACGCACTGGCTCTCAATATTGTCCTCCCAGACACTGTTCCAGTATTCTCGGAACATCTCCCGAACCACATGGACTTTGCGGCTCCAGTTGGCCTTGTCTACCTAGTCCCTCGAGACTTGCCAAGCCTTCCTCAGCAGATTTTTTTTCCCGGACGTGCCTGAGGATAGAATCGGGCAAAGAAACCTGTGGCGCCCTCTTAGGACGGTGCCTAGGCGTCGAAGCTTCGAGCGACCCCTACTACGATCCTTCTCATCCTGCAGGGTTTGCAGGAGCAGCGTCGCTCCTAAAGGCGTCAAAGAAAGATCCCGAAAAAGTACTTGAATGGCTTCGTACGTAGGACGATTATACCTTTCATAAACCGGTGATAAAAAAAGTTTACACGCAACAAGTACGTGGTGTCAAACATTGACGATCTCTGGCAAGCCGATCTCAGCGATATGCGAAGTCTCAGAAAATACAACGACGATGCAGTGTACTTGCTCACCGACATCGACGTGTTTAGCAAGATTGACGCTTCCATCCAAGACGGGGAGCGTCGTGAGAGACGCATTTCGGGATATTTTCAAACAAAGTGGCCGTAAACCTCTAAGTTTACAGACGGACAAGGGGACAGGGCACGTCTAGTCCGGAAATTTCTCAAGCAAGAAGGCGTGAATTACTACACCACTCATAATATTGGACGTGAAGGCAAGCAACGTGGAGCGATTCAATAGAACTCTGAAAAGACGCATGTGGCGCTAATTATCAGACGTCCTCCAAGATCTATTATACGCTTACAACGGCGCAAAACATTCCAGTATCTAGATGTTGCCTACCGACGTTTCAGAAACTAATGTGCTTCAAGTCCGAGATAGTCTGTACGACAAAAAGCGTCCACAATCGAATAGTAAACCGAAAATAAAAGTCGATGACACGGTGCGTATTAGCATATCCAAAATTCTGATTGAAAAGGGCTACGAAAGAAATTGGAGCGAAGAGATTTTCAGTCAGCAGTGTCGTGTTGCGACAACCTGTCGTCTACAGACTCAGCTATCGTGATGGCAAAGAGGTGGAGGGGACGTTTTACGAACCCGAATTGCAACGCGTACGTCTTCCCTAAACTTTTAAAGTTGATAAAATACTACGTGTCAAGGGTAAAGGTGCCAATAAGAAAGTGTACGTGCAGTGGAAAGGTTACCCCGCCAAGTCTAATTCCTGGATTCCTGCCAGTTACGTCAGCGCCCTACCACGAAGGACCAACTTTACATCACTTTGCCGAGCGACAGCTCTATGGAATATTTCCCGAAAAATACCCTCACGAATTTCACCACGCAACTTCCTTAACCGTCTTACACTCAAAGGCCGATGGGAAGTAGCTCTGTCTGAATTTCAATTTCCGTGTTCTTTCACCACCGTACCCGAAGGTCAAAATATTGTATGGTTCAACTGGGTGGACGCTAACGGCGTGGAACAAATATTCAAGGATCATATCCCTCCTGGAAACTACAGCACTATCCATGAATTGATCAAAGCTCTAAACGACGAAGAGGCGTTTAAAGGGGATTCTGGAGTTGTATTCAAGTACACAAACCCCAACAAAAAAGTGGACGTAATCTCTTCTTCACCAAATATAGATTTGTTGACTCTATCAAGCCAACTAAGTCTACAGCTCGGTTTCGATCCTCAGACTAATCTGATCAAAGTACCAAAGTCACCGTACGCCGCCAACATTCTACTAGGCTTGCCCTCTCAAATGTGCATCTACACGGATATCGTCGAGCCTCAGCCCGTAGGTGATGTTTTGGCACCACTGTTACGTATCATCGGTATAAACAACGTAAACTATCTCTACGGCATACATAAGACAGTTAGCTATGATCCGTTGCACTACAAGCCCGTGCTTAGAAGGGAAATTGAAAGGTTGGAAATCAATATAAGAACAGACATGGGTGAACCTGTACCATTAGAGTTTGGAAAAATGTGTTTGAAACTTCATTTTCAACGCTGCTCAACATGAACTGTCTCTACCAAAGATACTACGTCAACCAGGCTAGAACAGGAATATCTTCAATATACCACGGTGTTCCTTATCAACGAAGGCCTGGGATAGGAAGTTTTTTCAGTGGCCTTTTCAAAAGCATCGTACCGTTGCTGAGCAGCGGCGCTAAAGCAATTGGAAAACAGACGCTTCATACGGGTATCGACGTGCTTTCTGACGTTGTCAATTAAATCATCCTTTCAAAGAGACCCTACGGCAGCGTGTCGGTGATGCTGGAACAAAACTGAAATGCAAGGCTGAACAGAAGATCAACACGCTGATGAAAGTCTCAGGCTATAAAGGGCGTCGTAAGAAGCGACAACATCAGTCTTCTGTCGTTGCCCGACGTAAAAAGGTCCAGAAAGAAGCTGTAGATATTTTCAGTTAAAATGTCGTTTCTACACCCCTACTCCTGCGCGTGTGCCAGCAGTGAACTAGAACTCTTTTCCGTACCACCCACTCAAACCAGTCTTGAAAGTGAGCAATGGCTCCAGTACAAACTTGTATCTTCCCTCACCGATGATTCACCCATCAAATTTACCGTTACTGGACAAGTCGAGTTCTATATCGATCTTTCCCAGACTATGCTCTATATCAGGGCGGCCATCATGAAACCCGATGGTGGCGCTTTCACAGAGGTGGATCAGATCGCTCCCGTCAACAACTGGTTGCATTCGCTATTCACACAAGTGGATGTGTTTTAAACCAAAAACTAGTCTCACCGCCAAGCAACACGTATGCCTATAGAGCGTACATTGAGACGCTGCTCAATTACAACAGTGAAGTCAAAAGAACGCATTTGACTTGCGGTCTGTGGCTCACAGACAGCCCCGGAACCTTTGAGGAGACTAACGCAGGCAACAAGGGATTTGAGGCCGGTCGCAGTCTCACCACAAAAAGTAAGACGGTGGATCTTTAGGGATATCTACACGGTGACGTGTTTAACTAAGAGAAATACCTTTTGAACGGCACCGAGCTCAGAGTCAGGTTGGTCAGTTCCCGAGACGGGTTTAGTCTTATGGCAGTCCCTGAACTCCCACACTTTAAGATTCACATCGCTGAAGCCGGCCTTCTAGTGCGACGTGTCAAAGTAGCACCTTCTATACTACTGCCACATGCCAAAGCATTAAACGTCAGCCTTGCAAAGTATCCCATCACCCGTGTGGAAGTAAAAACACTCACTATTCCTACGGGTGTGCAAGGGAAATCACTGAACAACGTATTCACCGGACAGTTACCCAAACGATTCATCGTGGAAATTGTATCAACCGCGGCTCTCAACGGAGATGCCACCAAGAACGCGTTCAACTTTCAAACCTATGGCATGAACCATTTCTCGCTGTACGTGGACGGGGAACAAGTGTCGTCGAAACCGCTACAGCCCAATTTTTCAAACGGGCACTACGTCATGTCCTACCACACGATGTTTTCTGGAACGGGTATCCATTTAATTAACGAAGGTAGCGCCATCACACGAGAAGCCTTCCCTAAGGGATATCTTCTCATGACTTTCGATCTCACACCTAAGCTGTCCGCCCACATGACATCCCATTGGAATTTGACGAGACACGGTTCTCTGAGCATCGAAGTGAGCTTCACTAGAGCTCTCACCGAAACCATGCACTGTATTGTGTACGGGAGTTTGCCAACATCATCACCATTGACAAGGACAGAAAAGTCGTGACCAATTATGGAAGTTAATATAAACGGCTTCCCTCCCCTTACCCCCTTCATTTAAGCCATGGACGTAATTGTGGATTTCCAGAGCTTCATCGACGACGACATAGAGTTTATCGTCAAGGAACTGAGTATTTTATCTGTATGCGGTACATTACTTCAACATTGGGTGTTAAAACCCCCATACGATATCGAGGAACTTTCCGCCGATGCCAGAAAGAAAGCCAACTATATAGTCAACAATCTGCACGGTATTCCCTGGGATAGCGGTGATGTGGATTACAACAGGCTCGAATCCTTCATCTCCCGTTCCACAACGCGTGCAGAAACCGTCTACGTCAAGGGTGTGGAAAAGAAAAAGTTTCTAGTCAAATACACGTCTACACCCATCGTAGATCTGTACGACAATGGTTGTTCGTCACTGAAAACACTTAATTTGGGCCGCATCATGTGCATGTCACATAGTTCTGTATGGAATTTCTGTTCGACCTCTATTGTCTGGGGACTTCGAGATTGGATGATTGAAGATGGACACACACACCATAAGACGTGCGCTAAAAACAAACCCGTGGTTCCGTTCTGTACGGTCGGGTGTTTTCCCTGCTGATCAACTACCTGCAAGAATAGCTTGACCTGCCACTCTAATCATCAACACTGATCCACACACCAAGTTTGGGACGCAATGGGTCGCCATCCTTATCAACAAGAACGGCGTGGGAGAATATTTTGACAATTATGGTTTTCCACCCCAAAAAGTCGCATCTGGCATTTATACACAAAAACACTTTCCACACGTCCCATAGCACGCTACAACTTCAAAGCATCGCCTCAGACGTTTGCGGCCATTACTGTCTCATGTACCTCTCTATCGCACACAGAAAATCCCGATGAAAACTTTCCAAAGCCTATACTCGCCCACCAATCATACAGCCAACGACGCTAATGTGGTGAGAGATTACAACAGGTTTTTCAAGACTGTAGGGTCCTGCCGCCCTTAAAGAGGTTGCATCCAAGCAGCGCGCCCACCCATATTCGCTAAACCGCTAAACATCATGGAAGGTTAAGACGTTTGCGCCAGTAAAGCAAAGCCGGTGAAGCCACTCGCCATCACCAGTAATTTCAACACTTTGTTCCCGCTGAACAGAGTCGACGCCAAGATAGTCATCGTCGGCATGAGTGTCAAGAACAACTTTACACCCTATGTCCAGCTAGAAAAATGTGGAGGGAACTGTGCTGTGTTTAACCGTACAGAGTGGCAAGAACTGGGTAGCTAAAAGTCTGTAATATCAAAGTTTTTCAGCAACACGCAACCTCCTAATAAGATTAGTCTGACTAATCATGAAATCTCTCTGAGACGCATGTGCGGTGACCGTATGGTCGTCATCAGCGAGAAACAAGACACCGGACTCAAACGGGTCACCTATCTAGCACCTAGCTGGGCACGTCTTTGTGAGGTGTGGGACTTCATTGACGTCGCCGTCGACCGACGGGACATGTGGTCGACACCCGTCGCCCGCTATTGCAACAATTTGATCAACACACTCGTCGTGGATGTATGCGACACGCTAACCGAATTGGCGGATGTCGACTACCTAGAACAGCCTACGGTGGAAAAAGCACATTAAAAACCTGGATCTTATCAGTGCTACCTACTTTACACGTCAAGTCGTCGGTTTGGACTATTACATGCTGGATTGTGAACTAAAAACAATTTTACTAACGCATCTAAGATACACTGTAGAAAAACGTATGAACGAATATATGAGGCATTCCTGTAAAAATATATAATAAATATTATGTATGATGGCTATAATGTTTAATATATATATAAATATTTTTAATATCTGTGTTTTATTTACGTTAGGTCCCTTACGAGTCCCAACTTGTCTTGTCTGCCCGCCAACCTGGCGCCAGGCAAAACCCATTGCCCTGGTCAATGACCTCAATATCTATTCTTGTCTCAACTCGTCTTGTAGGGCCACCATGCTGGCAACAGAGTTGCGATATTCTTGTCCTGACTTGTCTTGTCGACCCGCCAGACTGGCACCAGGGTTGCGACATATACCTCTAATTAGGGGAAGTGAAAGGGGGTCTCAAGGCAGGGGAACCATTTTTCACACTCTTCCCCAAACGGTCTTCAGGGAAGGTTCGTGCAGGGCAGTCCAGTAGTGTCTTGTTATGGAGGAGTCAATGTTCATTCTACCCCCAACAGTCATAGCGTGAGCTTTGGGCAGAGCCCTCATGCCGAAACGTCACAGACCGTTTGCTCCCCCCAATCAATGAATAAAAACTCCAACACCTGAATCATAGCCAATAATTAATTAGCAATAATCAATTAACAATCATTAATATTTAATCACCAAGAATCTACATGTACTGGGTGGTAGGCGAGGGGGTTTAGAGGGGCGGGCGTTGTAGGGGGAGGGGCTGTAGGGGGAGGACATTTCGTACTTGGGAAAAGAGGTCAGGAGGAGAGGAGGGGTGGGAGGGGGAACCAACCACCAATCTGAGAGCGAGGAGGCGTGGTCACGTGAGAAATTTTGGCCAATCACAACACGTGACAGGTGATCCACCGGGCTACTCCCATATCACCTTTTTAAATTATTTAAATAATAAATGTATTTTTGTTACCTATTCAATTTTTCACACTTATGAAATTTGTGCCCCTATCTATGTAATATATATGCACCAGTAGAGTCCCTTTCCCTAGTTGCCAAATTTCAGTTTTTTACCTCACTGTATAATAGGCTAGTTGTTTATATTAATTTTGAGCATCACCACCATCTGTGCCTGCACCACGGGACCCATCGTGTCGAAGAACATAAGATTTTCCAATAACCTTTTCCCTCTATGCCCCTTTAGGGGCAGATTTTTTTTTAAATATTTAAAAAAAAATTATCACACAGTTTTATAAAGGAGCCCTCATATAAAAATTTTAAGGTTCTACGTCCACTGGTTCGAAAGATCCATCAGTGAATTTTTAAAACTTTCAACACCCTTTTTTAACCCTTTAGAGATTAAATTTCGTAAAACCTTTTCTTAACTCTTGCCTAGAGTAATTGAATAGGATCTGTCTCTCTTATGCATTCAGAAATGTGCCCATACCACTCCTAGCCCCGACATTAATATTTACTTAAATTTCTAACCATGTAGATATCATTACAATTTGAGGACCGCCTTTGTGGTCTAGTGGTCATAGGATCTGGTTACGGACCCAGAGGTTCCAGGTTTGATTCCCGCCGCGTCCAGATTATCTGGGAAGCAGTGGGTCTGGAACTGGTTAGATTCAGCCTAGAGTGGATAAATAAAGAGTTACTCAAATAAAGAAGTAGTGGCTCCGGTATAGAAAGCCGGGCTTAATGGCTGGAGTCATTGTTGTGCTGACCACATGACACCCTATATCCACAAGAGTTGACACCAATTCGCCAAACAGTTTGGTAGCCACTCGGTAGCTATAGCCTGAATGCGGGCTGACACCATGAAGTTACTTTTATTACATTTTTAGGGTATGGTAATCATCATTATGGATAAATAAAAAAAGATAATATGGGAGAAGGGGGGAGAGGGCTCAATTTCCTAAGATAGCATACAGTTAAAGGGAAATAATAAATGTTCGAGAACCACTGTTCTATATGGACCCATCTTCAAATATAGCCCTTGAAATAATCCCTTGACGTTCTTGGACAATGGTGGTTGAGGGTCCTCGGCACCCAAATCTCCATTGCAACTTTTAGAGTACAGCATACCTATTAATTTTTCTCATACCATTGTCATTTAGATATTTTTTTTAAACTTCACTCTTTTAATAACCATTAAGAAGAGTGTTCCCCACATTTAAAAAAATGGGTACTCGTAAAGGTTATTTAGAGTAGTTTTCCTTCGGAATTTTTTTAAAGAAAATGTTGATGCTTCTAAAAGCTATTTTAAGAATTGCCCACCAGAATTTTTTTGAAATTCTGAATGCCCTAGAAGAAATTTAGAATGTCCTTTGTCTTATTTTTGATTTTTGAAAATTATATGCCTCTAAAAGCTATTTGAAGTTATCTTCCACCAGCAATTTTTTTTAAATGGATAGGCTACCCTTAGAATTTTTATTTTAATTAGATGCCTTTAGAAGTTACTGTAAGTGGTCTTTCTTTAACGCATTTTTGAAAATTGAATGATTTTATAAGTTAATAATTGGTGTTATGGGAGGCGAGGTGCGGGTGTTGAACAGCACAAACCATCTCTCGACATCCATGGTTTAGATGGCTATAATTAAGCTCTCTATGAGTGTTTGAGATAAAATAATTACGGTGTCCTAGCTCTCTTTCATTTAAACCTTTAACTTTTGAGAAGTTTAGGAGCTTATCTTTTGGGGCTGGCCACAGTCCTCACTACACGGCATGTACAAGTTTGTTTTTTATGCACCATGTCTTACGACCTGTTCAGGCTATATGCATGCATATGTATTCATTATTATAATGGGATAGGGATTAGAAAGGTTAAATTTAAAGGACCTGTATCTACATTAGCGTGAAAGGATAGTGTAAAGCTAGTTTGTAAATACCACCCTCAGTACACCCAAACTCGATTCTAGCCCCAATCTCCCTATCATCGGCAATCTAGTCCAACACGAGAGTGATGTCTTAGACCATGCAGCCACCGAAGCAGGTTTGTAAAAGTTGATAAGACTTTGAAGCTTTTATTTTCATAGTTTGCCACGATATTAGCTAGCGCTGTGATCGCTTCATATGGTTGTTATGAACACATGGTGTCTAAAAACAGCTATTTATGATTGTGTTAAACAAACACTATTAGAAGTACTTGTGAATTTTGGATGAATAGAAACTGTTATTTCATTTAAAATCTAGTGTAATCTGTGAATAATCATTGCAATTTAAAAAATAAATAATACTAATGCTGAAATTACTTTTTTCATTTGTAGGCCTGGCTAAAAAATACCTTTTCATGTTCCGTTTTAATTGTTATTATAGTCTGACTTTAGCTCTGATGGTAGGATGTCCACCTTTAATTAAAGGTTCCGGGTTTGATTCCCGGCATGACCAAAATTACTAACATTGACATAATATGGGTTTCTCTTTTCAAAGATATGAATTAATTACTTCTATAGTGTTGAGTTAATGTCGCATGCTAAAATAATAAGTTAATTCGACAATCGCACGTAAAATACTTCGAATAAAAACGTAACTTTGTCTTACTGGTCTTAATTTATGGACAAATTATTCAAAATGCCACCCAATAGATTAACATATTAATTCTATTGGATGCCATAATTTTCTATAATGAGGTCACCATTAAATTCTCTCCCTCCTCCACTGTACCGAGATATTTTGATAAAGATAATATTTATTTAGAACTACTAAGCAATTTAAAATACTATTACAATCCTTAGCAAACAATTATTAGTAGATATGTAATTTACTAACAATGTCCTGTTTTTTTAAATTAATTATTTTCTCTGGTCACCATATTATTATTTAAAACCATGAAATGAAAACTTAATGGTTTAAACTTCTCCACAGTATTTGAATAGCGCGCGTGTTAACATGTGAAGATACTAGCGCTTTTTTGGCTTCAAAGTACAAATGTCTGATCACTATAACGTTGAGCAGACACTAGACGGATCCGTACATATAATAGGTAAATTTTATTCGTGTTAACTTGCTCTTCTGCTGAAATCTATTATCTTGATTTTAGGTTATGTCACTTATGCGTATACTTTTTTTTGTTTACTATAGCTACCGCTATATTATAGTCTAATATGTAAATTACTTGAGTTCATCGTATTTTTAAAACTAGTTTATTAATACTTTATGATGATCCGACAAAATATACGTCTTCTACACGTCTGTCAACCATTGTGGAACAATGTCCGATTAAATAAAAGTGTATTAGCAAAGTTAAGAAAAAAAACTGGATACACATTTTCAAACTGTAAAAAAGCTCTGGAACTCCATAACAACGATTTAGAAAAGGTAAATTATAATCTGACTTGGGCTGAATTGCAATTAGAAATATGAGTTTAATAGTCTGGGTAGTAGGCTAGGGCCAAGAGTCTTTAACGCAAGTTATGCAATGTTAAGAAAAACAATCACATAGAATTGAATCTAGCCAGTTTTTGGGAATATAACGTAAAGAGGTAGGGATTCTTTTATTTTTTATGTTATAAGAGTAAATCAAATATATTTTTTTACCATCTATAGGTCCACACAAAACAATAAAAAGTAAATTTACAAATATAAAAACATAAGTAAGTTGGAGATACCTAGTTTAAAAAAAATTAATAGCTGGAATCTTATTGCAAGATATTTCAGGATCCCGTAATTTCTATTTTACGCCTGGAAGGTTAAAAACTTGTGTTTTTTGGGGTTATTATGAGAAGAGGGTGGGATTTTTTTTTGTGTCACTTTTATTAGACCTGTTATGTTTTATGGCACTTGTAAACACAACAACATAGCCTAAGCAAATTTCCGATTATAACAAAACAAACCGCCTTTTGTAAAAAGATTCTAAATCAGAGAAAAAATTATTTTAAAACTCACATATTTCACCCAATAACATTCCGCTTATTCTGAACTCCTGGTCCACTTTTAGCAACTTCCAAGAACAAAATATAAGTTAGCCTAGTTTAAAAATTTATACAATTAAATGACTTAATTTCTTGGTATAGGCTATTAAATAATCTATTAAAAGCACAACTTGATATTTGGCATCACCAAAACCATAATCACATGATAATCGTTTAAATGCAAGTAAATAAACTTTTTTGAAAAAGGTTCCCTCTGTTAATGAAACTTTCTTAGAACAATTTAGGCCTAGACACTTAGCTTATAGCCCAATGACTTGCAACCGGCCATTATCATATTAAAAAAGATTGTTTTTAATGTCAGCTGAGTTGTCGGATGATGCCATTTTTTGTGTCAATTAGGCAGAGAAATGGCTAAAAGAACAAGCACAAGCGCTTGGTTGGTCCAAAGCCACCAAGTTGGCAGGTCGTCCAACTCTTCAAGGTGTTGTCGCAGTCTCAGTAGATAAAAATAGCAGCACCATTGTGGAAGTGAACTGTGAGACCGATTTCGTGGCTAGGAATAAGAACTTCCAAAGCTTGGTCAGAACTATTGCTGATGCCTGCGCACATTTCACAAAAAAACAACCATTGGTGTCCCCAATAACTAAGGTTTGTATTTACTTCACTGCATAGAGGGTTCAGCTCAATGACAAATCTTTATAAAAAACAGCAATTTATTTAGCCTAGTATATAAGTTAATTACAATTACTTTCCTTGGCTATTTAGCCTAACTTATCCTAAGCCTCTTCAGTGGTAAATTGGTTTATGGTGTCACTTTCATAATAGACTGAACTGTTGACAAGGAAATCGAGGTTCAAATCCTTGTCAAGTACATTTGATTGGGAGTGTCCTAAATTATTGTTTATTCTCTCTCTCTTTTCCTCCACAAATGTTGGTGCATTTCTTCCAAATTTAGCCTCTTTCATCCCTAACACTTTAATGCATTTAGTACATATGCGTATAATCCAAACAGGTATTAAGATGTGTAATAAAAACCCTACTCTAGAATGTTTGTGGTTTTCCTTCGCCTCTAAAGCTGCACACACTAGAAGTAGAGTCGCCCCACATGAGAATGCTTAGTCTGTGCTCCACTTTTCTATGACATTTAAACTTAGGCAACAACAATGTCAGACGTCAACACCGCAACGGCTTGTGTGAATTTGATCATATTATATATCAGGTGGAAAAGCTAAAGGAAAACATGAAGAAACATGTAGGTGGTCATCACAACTATATCTACATAGGTGACGATTAACCAGCAATAGAACAGGTCTTTCAAAGGACCTTACCATCGATGAAGGTGAGGCACGCACTGAGCAACTCCTCACTTTGATACACTGATAGACCAGCGGGTAGGCTCGCGCAGCGAGGCGGGGCAGATTTGGGTATTTGCCATGCCACACTACATGAATGGTGCGCACTCACAGTGCCCCTGCCTCTAGTGTGTATGCAGCTTTACAACCAACCTGCCCTCACTACATGAATGGTGCGCACTCACAGTGCCCCTGCCTCTAGTGTGTATGCAGCTTTACAACCAACCTGCCCTCACTACATGAATGGTGCGCACTCACAGTGCCCCTGCCTCTAGTGTGTATGCAGCTTTACAACCAACCTGCCCTCACTACATGAATGGTGCGCACTCACAGTGCCCCTGCCTCTAGTGTGTATGCAGCTTTACAACCAACCTGCCCTCACTACATGAATGGTGCGCACTCACAGTGCCCCTGCCTCTAGTGTGTATGCAGCTTTACAACCAACCTGCCCTCACTACATGAATGGTGCGCACTCACAGTGCCCCTGCCTCTAGTGTGTATGCAGCTTTACAACCAACCTGCCCTCACTACATGAATGGTGCGCACTCACAGTGCCCCTGCCTCTAGTGTGTATGCAGCTTTACAACCAACCTGCCCTCACTACATGAATGGTGCGCACTCACAGTGCCCCTGCCTCTAGTGTGTATGCAGCTTTACAACCAACCTGCCCTCACTACATGAATGGTGCGCACTCACAGTGCCCCTGCCTCTAGTGTGTATGCAGCTTTACAACCAACCTGCCCTCACTACATGAATGGTGCGCACTCACAGTGCCTCTGCCTCTAGTGTGTACGCAGCTTTACAACCAACCTGCCCTCACTACATGAATGGTGTGCACTCACAATGCCTCTGCCTCTAGTGTGTACGCAGCTTTACAACCAACCTGCCCTCACTTCATGAATGGTGTGCACTCACAGTGCCTCTGCCTCTAGTGTGTACGCAGCTTTACAACCAACCTGCCCTCACTTCATGAATGGTGCTGCGCACTCACAGTGCCTCTGCCTCTGGTGTGTACGCAGCTTTACAACCAACCTGCCCACACTACATGAATGGTGCACACTCACAGTGCCTCTGCCTCTAGTGTGTATGCAGCTTTACAACCAACCTGCCCTCACTTCATGAATGGTGCGCACTCACAGTGCCTCTGCCTCTAGTGTGTACGCAGCTTTACAACCAACCTGCCCTCACTTCATGAATGGTAATTGGAAACCCATTTATGAAAAACCACCCTCGGAATTATTTGCCTTAATTTAAATACCGACCTCCTCATCACAGGCGAGCCGGACCAGCTGAGCCTGACTTTTATTCTGTGTGCCCTTCGATGCAGGTGAAAACATTATAACTATTATACACTAAGTTGGATTTACACTGTGAGGGCTGTGCGCCGAATCTGTACAAGTTGTGTTGTGCTGCAGACAATCTCAAACTGGTCATTTTCATATGAGTAACCTTGTATGACTTGTTTGATTCACACTGCAACGGCTGTGCGCCAACTCTGTGCCAGTTGTGTTGTGCTGCAGATAATCTCAAACTGGTCAGTTTCATATGAGTGACCTTGTATGACCGTTGTTTGATTCACACTTATAGGGTTGTGCGCCGACTCTGTGCCAGTTGTGTTGTGCTGCAGACAATCTCAAACTGGTCATTTTCATATGAGTAACCTTGTAATGACCGTTGTTTGATTCACATTGCGAGGGCTGTGCGCCGACTCTGTGCCAGTTGTGCTGTGCTGCAGACAATTTCAAACTGGTCATTTTCATATGAGTAACCTTGTATGACCGTTGTTTGATTCACATTTAAAGGGCTTTGCGCCAACTATGCTTTGACTGTGTTGTCTTGAATTGATTCAAGCGTGTTTTCCCAAGGTCATGGTCCAGCACGGTAGGTGCATTGAAATCCAGGCGCCCTATGTATGACCATGTGTCGTTTCTCCTAGTTTGTCTTCTTTCAGCAAAGGCGAACTTACACAGAAGGATCTTATCTAAACCTGACAATATCTGTAGAACATTTCAACACAACCATCATGTGCAGTAATTATGGCAGAAGGAAACTTAATGTGCATGGTACAAATATATAGGCCCTAATTTGCATGGTACAAATATATAGGCGCTAATGTGCATGGTACAAATATATAGGCCCTAATGTGCATGGTACAAATATATAGGCGCTAATGTGCATGGTACAAATATATAACTTGCAACATAAAGAATATGATAATAACCTCATTAAAGAAGTTATTTGGAAGTACACAGTGTAAAAACTCCATGTCAAAAGTAACTATGGTGACCCAATCAGTCAGAGCAAGGTAACGAGACGACAGTCCTTTGAGTGTGAATGGTAGCAACACGACACAACCCTCTCAGTGTGAATCCGTCTTAAATTGGACAAGTATTTTAAATATTTAATTTTCACTTACTATATCACTGAAATGGTTTAGTTAATTGATAAATTTCTTACTGTTAGGCCTTTTGCATATTTGTTATATAACCAGTTTAGCTTGGAATTTATAACAGATAATATTTGCCAGATTTATTTGATAGCACTTATTACTTGATTGGCTTTTGAAGAATATTGGTTAAGCACTTGTCCTAAATTAACCGCTTTTAAGTGTCTTAACATATCCTAACATTTGCCTTCATAAATTGGATATATTTTGAACAAATTTTGTTCCTAAAATATTACATAATGTCTAAATATGTTTCAATTCAGACCAAGATCTGTAAATTATTCATTAGTATGTATGTTATCTACTAAAAGTGGTTTATTGATAAATTGATATGACTAATTGTGATATGTTAATCAGATCATAACTAATTAAATATGTAAGTAAAAGGTTTGTTGAAACTTTAGAGCAAGGACCATAAGTAGGACACATTCGAGAAATCAAGTGTTTTATTGGACTTGCTATATTAAAAAGAATTGTATCAAAAACAAATAACTATTTCTTTCTAGGTAGAATTAATTGGCATATTCTCCGTTTTAAAAATAATGACTGATCATTGTTTCCGTCTGATTATAATGTTTTAGCATTTCATTGTCAAGAGAAATTGTGACTACCAATGAGCCAAACCCAAGAATACTTAAAAATGATACCTATCCTAGATTAGTAAACTGGAAAGGAATAAAGAAATGACAATGTAAATATACAGGCCCAATATAAGTAAATGTAAATAAATTTAACAATAACATATTACTGTTATTTTAAACAATGAAAAATAACTTCATTTATTTTCTTCAAAGTTTTGAAAAAGATATTCATTGCACAGAAAAATAATACTCGTTTAAGGGTTTCATCAAATTTTTGACACACGGGTTAATCTTTGTATTTACTTGAGCTACCTATACATTTTTGTTTCATACAATTAAGGCTATTAAGATTTGAAGTTGGGTTACATGGTCATTGGTTATATTGGTCGAAAGGTGAGTGCAGCACTCACTACTTTTTTTTGTTTGTTTGGCATGTGCGATGAAACAGCGTAAGAACAATGAATCCCCATTAGAATATTAGCAGTGGAGGAATGGTTATGAAAAGACCAGGCGATACCTTCAGTCTGTGTCATGCTCTCATGCTTTGAATGTTGCCGTATTAGTGAGCGCGGCGCTCACCCTCGACTGGCTGATTGTGTTATTATTTAATCTTAAAATCATAGTGTAGTTTATTTTGTACGATTATTGTTTGATTGAAAATGGATCAGGAAGGTCAAATTAATCAATGGCTGTTAGATAACTCGGATGAAGACCTCACTATTTCAAACAACCAGCCAACAGTGAACACAAGAGTAATTCTGAAGTGTCTGGGGATGACATAGGTCAAGATCAACCTGAAAGTTCCAGGCTGCATTACGTTGGGTGTTACAACGTCACTTTATGGAACATTAATCCCCATGCTTCCAGCAGATTCTAGAGACAAAGAAACATCGTCATACATCCTCCTGGAGTTTAGAGAACTGCTCAGGATGCTAAAACTGTTTATGAATCATAGTGTCTTTTTTCCCCAGATAATGTGTTAGAAGACATATTGTGTTACACTGTAAATGATCGTCTACATAAAGTAAGAACTAAATATATGCGAGAAAGTAATGTGGACAGCAACATTGACAAAATTAAAGCTCTAAGAGGTTTTCTATAGGTACTCACACTGGGAAAATGAAATCTTCTCATCGTATTGTTGAAGATTTTTGAGCAAATCACCTGACAGCCCCTGAAATTTTTCATTTGGTGATGTCGTACAGAAGATTTTATTTGTTGCTCAGGGCTCTTCATTTTGACAAAGCGGAATCAAGAAAAGCCATAGATAAACTAACTATCAGGGAATTATTCGAGAGTTTTATTCAGCGCTGTCAAGACCATTATTCAGTTGGAGAGTATGTTATAATTGATGAGATGTTGGAGTCATTTCGTGGGAGGTGTAGTTTTAGGTAGTACATGCCTAAAAAGCCGGCAAAATGTGGGCTCAAGATTTTTTCACTGGTAGATTCGCAGATGTTTTACACATTGAAAATGGAGGTATATGTTGGTATTCAACCAGATGGTCCATTTGTCTTTGATAATAAAACCAACTAGTATTGTAAAAAAGTTGATAGAACCAATTAGTTTCAGTGGATAACAGTAGATAACTGGTTCACTTTGGTTGGTCTTGTGAATTAACTGGTTGAACAATAAAGTCTAATCGTGATGGGTACAAGAAGAAGGAAGAAAATTTTGAAATTCCACCTGACGTGAACTCTCGAAGAAGACCAGAAAATTTAAGATTGTTTGTTTTTGATGAAGATGCTGTATTAGTGTCTTACGTACCAAAGAGGTACAGAAATGTAATACTTAATTCAACAATGCATGATTCCGATGACATTGATGAAACTACAGTTGACTTGATGAAACCAAGTGCTCTTACCTTGTACAACCTTACAAAAGGTGGTGTAGACGTAGTAGACAAGTTAAAAACCCAATATACTGTGGCAAGGGTCGGTTACAGATGGCCTTTTTGAATATTTTTCAATTTACTTGATGTTGGCGCAATCAACGCCCAAATAATTTTTCCAATTAACACAAGAGAAAATATTTATCGAAGGAAGCTGTTGAAAACCTTAGGCTTAGATCTAGTCAACAGTCATATGACTATAAGAGCTTCAACAATGGTATTCACAGAGATCTTTGGGTAAGAATTCACCAGCATCTTTACTGACCACAAAATAACGAGCTCCATCACCCCAAGTAGGCCAAGGAAGGTTCAAGTGTGGTTACTGTACAAAAAAGAAGAATTGTAAGATAACATCTAGATGTGCTAATTTCCAGTTCCCTATCTGTGTTAAGCATACAATCACTATTTGCCAGAACTGCCCCCGGAGGATAGTGACTAAAACTCGGGTAAACAAAGTTCAGTACTTCACTTTGAAAAAATATTAGCAAGCATAAATACTTTTATCGTAATCAATAAGTTTCAACATTTGTTCTGTTTTTAGTTCAATTTAATCTTTCCTTGTTTAAAAATTTTATAATTAATTCTAAGTAGTATAGTTTTATATGTTCTAAAAATGCTAGTACATTAACTTTAGTGTGTCGTAATTTGTAATAATTTTGTATAAGCTGATAATTATTTACCAAGTTTGTGATTTTTTTAAATATCTTTTTTTGTAATTTGTTTGTGATTGTTAAATTCTTTTAATAAAAAATTGTAAGTGATAACTTCTCAACCAAAATAATACAAAACAAAATTAAAAAGATGATAAAATTCTCAAACTATATAAATATGACAAGTATAAAACATTAACAGATTGACGGCATTCACCCTCGCCACCATCGGCGTTATGAGACGAGGCTCCACCAACAGAGGGTTAAGATCATGATCAGCCCTTTCAAAGTTTTGAAGTAAATACGATGAATCATGGGAAAGACTTGTCATGGTTGGTTATGTAATAATATAAAATGTTTATAGCCCAGTGTTATGTACAACATTATGAATACAAATAAATTGTGAGGACATTTTCTCCACATACTTATAATTTGACAACATATATCTGTAGATAGTTACATACTTAGTTGCTTCATCTTTTCACCTTCAATTTACAAAAATCTCCTATTCACTCATGGCTCACCACAAAATGTGTGTGCTACCTCTTCTCATAGCTAGTACAGTCAACTCTCGATTATACGACCCCGGGAATAGCGTCCCTCTCGAAGTAACGACCCTTTTTTGGGGAACCGTGAAAAATGTGGGGAAAAAGGTTGAAAAGTTTAAAGAAATCGGCTGTAAAATGTGTTTGTTGCATTTATTTAGGTCGCTGCGTTGCAATTATCTTTGTGAGAGCTGTATTACTAGTAACTGGGGTGGGTCAGGTATAAAAAAAGACACCATCTCATCAACGCCAGCCAATATCACTTGACTCTGTCCACCCCCTCCCACAAGCAAGACAATGGTTCCCCGCGTGCGACTGCCGCTACATCACGCGCCAGGCTTGCTTTTGCCATAGTTATTTCGATTCGGTTACTATTTTGGTTTGATTTTGTGAACAATTTTTGACGACCCATGCTATTGTTTAACATTGTTATTTTGATTTGGTTACGTTTTTGGTTGGATTTTGTGAACGATTTTTGATGACCCACGCTATTTTTTTTTTATTTGATACGAACTTATAATTTTGACGAAATGAGTGAAAGGAGTACCTTCTTCAAGAAATAGGTAGGTTTTATTTTATTTACTTTTTCACGTATTGTCTAAAAAATGCAATTTTTTCGTATGAAGGTCAGGGGTGGAACAAAATCTGTTAAAATTCCAATAACGACCCCTTCGAAATAACAACCCTTTTCCAGGGAACCGTGAAAGGTCATAGAATCGAGAGTTGACTGTATAGTGTTTTACACACACACTTAGACAGCATTATATTATGATGATAAGAATTATTTTAATACTGAAGCCCACAGTGAATGAAAACACCCGCTAATGTGATCAAAAGTACTGCGAGAAAGTTAATCATGGTGGGGATGAAGGGGAGGTGACAAAATGTCAGTGTTTTAGTAGTTTTCATAGCAAAATACTCTTTTAGCCAAAATAAATGAAATATTGTGTCAGTAGCAAAGTTTAGTTTAATTTTCTTCGCACAGTGGTATCAACAGTTGTTGAATATCTGTCAAGAGTATAGCGGAGTTAAATGCGAAAAAAAAAATTAAATAAAAGGAAAAGGTGTCATTAAATATCAGGACACACTCGACAGATATTCAAGAAATGTTGAGGTCACCATTTGAAGAAAATTTAACCAAACATTGCTACTGGAACAATATTTTATTTATATTTGCCAAAAAAAAGTTTTGCAATGAAAATTGCAAAATTACTGGCTTTTTCTTGAGCTGCTTTCCATCTCACCTCAAGCTAATTATTTAATTATGAGACACTTTTTAATATCTTCAAGAGAAAATATTTTTGTTTAATTAATTTGTGTTAATGATATACATAATTAATAATTATGTATTATTTGTAGTCTATTGCGTTTACTTTTTTTTCTTGCAAGTCTAGCTAGATAACTACGATACATATTTTCAAATACTGTAAGAGAACTGCTACCCGCCTCGGGTTTCAAACGTCTTAAGGTGTCACACTCGTGTTAAGACTGGCCTGCCTATGACGGGTAGATTGGGGTTTGAATCCCGGTTGGATCTACTGAAGGTGGTTTTCCTAAATGGTTTCCCACTCTCCTTCCATTCTATTATGGGTGAAATACCTCTAAAATGCTTTCTCTCTCATTCCTAACCTATAACCTGAACAGGTAGTAAGGGGGGTGGGGGGGTTGCTTTTATAATCCTGCAAAGGTCTCGTATACCATTAAAAATATTTAGTAGTACTTCAAATTGTTTATAAATCAAATTGTGCTCAGTTTCAGCTAACATCTGAAAGACTAAAGTGTTTGCCAGCTGAGGATGGCAAGCTGCTGGTAGATCACATGGCATTGCATATCGGGAATTTGGGTGAAAACCTCTCCCTTCGGCGGGCATTTTGTTTCCTAGCTGAAGAAGGAGTAACTCTTGCTGGCTACACCCATCCCGCAGCGCCAATTCAAACAGGGACCCTGCTCGGAAAATATGGTGCTCTTGTTGCGCTTAGAGAGAACTCGCCAGAGACACATATTGACAAAGCGCCAGGACAGTTGTCGACAGAACAACTCGGCAAACAACTGTGCCAACATATTGTAGGTGAGAGCAGAGCATCTGTCTTGGAAATCTACAAAATTTTAATATAGGCTAGTGTTGTGCTTCTATACTCTATAAGGTTGCTACAATTAATGGAAACTGCATTTATAAAGTGAATACACATATATGTTATTATCAGTGTTAGGAACTAGGTTCAATCTTTGAGTTTAAGTTATAAAATAAAATCAAGTTTACTAGTTTAAGTAAATCTAAAATAATGTTAAATTAGTTTCTAAGCACCTTTCTATATCCATCCATTTAATGGCAAAATAAATTGTAAAAAAAAGTTGTATATGTATTGTATAGGCTTATTGCAATAAGTTTTATTTAAATTCATATTACACTACAGCAGTAGCTGCAAAGTAAACATCAGGTCCATTCTAATGTTATCATCCCATCCGTATCTAAGTTTTCTCACTGGGTTTGCCAGTCAGTACCCCAAACACACCTGCTTTTTAGATACACTAGCGCTTCTACTTCTTGAATTGATTCACAAAAATTATCTAAACGTAACTATCTATTAACGGGAACAAAAGCTGTCAATGCTAATGTGCCACATGAACTTAGTTGAAAATTAGTTCCTCTGTTTACATTTAAACTTGCTCACTCAATTAAAGTTCACCAGAAAAGAAACTTGTTCAAATGAACACATTTTTTCCAAGGTTGTTATTCTAATGATATGATTTAAAGAATCAGACCTTAAAGTGCTATTTCGGAAAGTTTAATATGAAGCACACTATAAAAGGAGTCAAGATTGGAAACTAGCCCAAGATAGCGCTACGAGTAAGATGTTTTCTTTGAATGTTCCACCGAGATAGAAGAAAACAATTGTAAACAGATTCACAGACTAATACAAGGCCCTACAATTTAATATTCATTCACTGGTCAGAATCCTCCAACCACCTTGATTAGTTTTGTATTAGTTTTTATCCGATTCCTCTGAACTGTTTGTTGTGACTTACAGGAATGAGCCCCACCAAGCTAGAAGAAGTAGGCGTTCATGAATCAGCTGCTAATCCTGATGATGAACTGTTGGTTGTGACTTACAGGAATGAGCCCCACCAATCTAGGAGAAGTAGGCGTTCATGAACCAGCTGCTAATCCTGATGATGAACTGTTTGTTGTGGCTTAGAGGAATGAGCCCCACCAAGCTAGGAGAAGGAGGCGTTCATGAACCAGCTGCTAATCCTGATGATGAACTGTTTGTTGTGACTTACAGGAATGAGCCCCACCAAGCTAGGAGAAGCAGGCGTTCATGAACCAGCTGCTAATCCTGATGATGAGCAGTGTATGATCTACCAAGAATACCTGCTGGACCCAACTATCACGGTTGCCCAACTATTGGCGGACTCTGGAGTATCTCTAATTGATTTCGTAAGGTTTGAGTGCGGAGAAGAACTTGAAGGCGCTCTTTTGAATCCTAGCATGGATCTAGCAGCGGAAGTGGGAGGGTAGAATCAATACGCCACTATCAGTTAAATTAAACTATCAAACTACAAATCTTCAAGTGTGACTGTACAAACACATTTAGTCATTTGCAATTATATTGGATAGATGTTTTCTTACTTTACAGATAGTGGCTAGTTATTATGGTTCATAATATTTAGTCTTAAATGAATTAAATAAATATTTGTTCACTGAGAGTAAGAATTTAAATTTTTTTTAATAAGGAATATTTTCAAAAATTATATATAGTTTAGTATAAACTTAATTATTTTATTTAGAAAATGGCTTCATTATTTTAATTCATTATTATATCATGTGTTTGGCGATAGTAATATTCTCTCAATATTTGTTGCTCAGGCAGAAATCGGCTTCAATAAAATTAGTTAAAATGTACCGTAATTTATAATTCAGAGTTGTCTAGATAGGACTATTGATAGTTTTCATTTTTTTCTGAATTCCTTTGGTTTTTGTGTGCATTCCTGACAGATTTCCACAGCCACATGCGGCAATCCTTCTTCCATACGGGTGCAATGTCATTAATAGAAAAGCGGTGTCCTTTGTAGTTGAGCACTTGATCAGCAATCATGTGTATCACACGGGAGTACTTCTCCCTGGTGGAAATGCTGAAGGACAGTTACACAAATGTTAACCAATATAAAACATCTTAAATAAGCACTTTCCAAAATGTCCAACACTAATTTGCTCTAAGCTTTGCCAACTATTTATCAATTCCTTCTTGTTCTAACTTTACACTCTCTTTCACTTTTGTTCCTATCGGCAGAATAATCTTAATTATTTTTACTCTAGATCATGGGTTTCCACCTTAAAAGTGCCCGAAGGCCACCATTGAATCCACAAGTCTCGTGGCGGGCCGCATCATAAGCAAGTAAGGGGTGGAAAGAAATAGGACCCGCGGAGATACACAAGCTATTATAAAAATAGAGCACAGTTAAGTTTATTACTTAATGAGCCTCAGCTTTCGTGGATTTTTCTCGTGCCAAGTCAAAACATTCCGTTTCTCAGCTGAAAATATCAATTTTACTAGAGTAGATTCATTTTTCAAGAAACTTTGTGGGCTGCAAAAAAAGAAATACATCATAGTCCACCAGTTGGAAACCTCTGATATAGAATATTATGGCAAGCCTTGCCATGATGAATCTTAAAGTTATACTGAAAGGCTCATTTTCCTTGATTCAACTTTTATCTAATAGATACCACCATAGTATAGCCAATCAAGGTAAGTCTACTACCTATCAGGGTAGGTACATGGTTCCTTTGAGAATTGTGAACAAGTTTAAAATGTATTTATATTAGAAATGGATTGAATCCTTTACAGCCATTACTGTTTCCAGCCTATGGCCTGGGTCATTTATATTTTCCACTACCGACTTGCTAGGCCTGTCATAACTTCATACTAGGACAGGCACAACGTCCAGTCCCTGGCTGTTAATTTATCAATGTGAAATGGTAAACCCACATTTCACCAGTGATACATTTTTCAGCCATGCTGGGAATCGAAACCGGGACTCTTAGCTCAATAGGCAGACACGCTATCGACTGTTCTAAGGTGTCTGACAGGATCAAATCCTATATTTCTTGAGTAAACTAGTTATATTAATACAATTTTGCCCTTTTTTGTGATTTCAAATCAAACTCTTAATAATTGAATCAGAGAATCATTTTGAGATGTTTACAAATCTCTAATACCATAGGATTTGAGCATCCCATCTCTAATTTGTATATAAATAACTCATAATGACAGTCATTTTTGTACACATTAGTAAACATCAAAAGAGAATTGAAGGGGTTTACCCCTGTCAGGAAATTGTAGAGTCAAAAGCTTACATTTAAAATGAATTATTATAGTTAGGCCTAGATTATAAACTAATGAGATATAACTCAATAAGGAAAACCTCTTTTCGCTTTGTGAGGTAATTATATTTTATTAGGGAGAAGGTATAGGAAAGGTGGATAGAAACATATAAAAGGGGGACGAACACAATATGGCCTTTACAATGAAAAGAAGAACACACACAGTTCACACTTTACACTGCTGCCAATGGACAAAGAGGTAATGGTTGCCTCTTAAAGAAAATTGATTGTCACCGCCCAATTCCCCGACCTAGGTTTCATTCTATCGGAACTCATCTATCTACCTTTCCTATACCTTCTTCCAAATATAATAAAACTAACAAGATAACAATTTTTTTAATAGGAAGGCTAACCGCTATGTCCCTGAAAAACCAGTTTCAGCCCGTGCCTCCACTTATAACCTCAACTCTGAGGACTACTACACTGTCAAAGTGGTAAAATCATGGAATATGGTAACTGGCATATCTAAGGATCCATAAAATCACCCAACCTAAATATTTGTTAACTAGGTCTGTTTTCAACCCTGTTGCAACATTAGCACCACTTAACATCCACAGAACAATAGATTAACCTCCAGATAATTTTAAATCCACCAGAGACGTTTTCATCCTGCACAACCAAGTTGGCATCACTAAAGTTAGCTTCCTGTTCAGTCTTACCACTACTTCCTGAGGAAGATGCAATCAGAGCATCAAAATATTGAAATGTGTGTACATATTTGTCAGTGTTTCTTGTTTAATTTGTGCTTTATTTTCCGACAATTCTACCATTTTATTTTATTTTAGGTATATAATATCTTGCTTAATACACTTTATTTCATACATATTAAAATGTTTTAAATAATAAATAGACCAGTACTATTAATAGTTCTTCTTGAGATTTAAGTTCATGGATCTATGTTGAATGTATTTTTAAACCATCTTCAGAATCTAATGTGGCTTACATCTTTCTCACTGTTCAACGTTTATAAAAATAAGTTATTTTCCACCATTACTAACAATTATTGCTTCACTTGGTTGACTAGCCCTTTAAATATAGTTCCAGTTTTTAAGCCGCCAAGCACACAGTAGCTACGGGATAGCACCTGACAGTCCAATATTTACCTGAAGTTCGGTTTAGATGGGTCAGCAACCTGTGTAGGTAGGTGGTTTGCCTCGTCTGGCCAAGTGCGGTGTCTGGCCAATTTGTTGCCATCAATCTTGTCATTGTGGTGTAGTTCATCCAGTACGCCCGTGAAGGACCGGGTCTCCCGCAGAGCCATGATGTTCAGGTTGTTCAGAGGTAAGCTGTGGGTAGAGGATGTGACATGGTCGCGAGGAGAAATGTACAAATTCCTCACTTCTGAGTCCATGTCATCCATTGATGACATTATTTATAAGATGCCTTCTTCTCACGCTAAATAATGGAGTAAATGGAAAGATAATATTACTGTATAAACTTTAACGTTCTCTAATAGCTGTTTTTCTCTTCTTTTTCTTTTTTTAAGGACTACAATTAACAAGTTTTATTCCTTGTGACCGACTATCTAATTTCCTTTCACTCTCTTTGGTGCTTTTTGGATTAACAGGGTGTCTACTGGGTCATGAAAGTCATGGAAAAAGTTACTAATTGTAAAAAAAAAAGTTACGAAAGTACCTGCAAAGTCACAAATTTTTAATATTTTAGTCATATAGTCACGAAAATATTGTTTGAATTTCCTGTGCATTGTAACAACGCGAACGTGTCAATTATCAAGTCGCCCACTACCCATGATTCCATGCACTAGCCACAAGTTGCCTGATTTTTTTTTTTTTACTGTGATACCAGAAGAAGGTTAACATTCGCCATCTAGTTAAATTTTAATGTTGTGTGCGAGTGCATTAGGCCTATATATATGCATTATATAATGTTCGAATGTTTACCGACGTAATTTTGTGGTCAAAGGAAAAAGGGCATCAAAAAGTTTTTAATTTTTGTTTCTCCAACTCAGTAGACACTCTGTTTAATTTTTCAGGAAGTTATGCTGCGGGTTTCCTTTCTTCAAGAGGCAACCACTAACTCTGTCTGGTGGCAGTGATGTAAAGTGTCAACCATGTTCTTTTTATTGCGTTTGTTCCCTTTCATATATTTACACCCCTTTTTCCTACACAACACAACACAATGTACCTAGACATAAATATTTCAAGGAAAAAAATCAGATTGTCACTTTCCACTTCATCCAAATTTTAACAAGTGTAAGCAGAAGAAAAGGACAAGTACAATTATGATTTGAGACTTGAAAATGTAAATAGGAAAAGAGTGGAAAGTTTTAAAGGGAAACTGAATGCAAAAATAGGAAAAGAAAGCGTAGCTATAGGAAGTTTACAAATATGACAGATGAGGAAGGTTGAAGGTTACTGGAACTATGCGCATGAAATAGAATTAAGGCTGCAAAACAAGAGAAAATAATACAATTATTATATAAAGTTGAGATGGAGGGCAAAGGTCGGTAATAGACTACTTATGGACAAGGAAATGCAAAGGGAGATTGTAAATGCTAAGGTGATACCAATTGTGTCTTTAGATAGTGACCAGAGGAGCTGTTGGCAGATACATTATAGTGGAATGGGAATGTAGGAGAAAAGTAGGAAAGCAAGAAAGAAGGTTAAAAGTGGGGAGGTTTAAAAATGAAGATGAGAGAGAGCTGTATTTAAGAAAGGCAAGAAGTTGAATGTCCAAGGATGAGGTGCAAAGTGTAGAGGAGGAATAGGAAAGTTCTAATAAATGTTTGATGAATCTGCAGAGGATGTATCAGGGAGGACAAATGATAAGAGGAAGTGGTGGAACAACAGAGTGAAGGAAGCAGGGGAGGAGAAGAACAAAGTATATAGAAGAAATTTTAAGAATAGGAATGTGTAAACAGAGGAAGAGTCAGGTACAGCAAGGCTTGGATGCAAAAATGAACAAAGATGCTGGTAAGGGATGTAGAAGTAAGTAAGGTGGATGAATAAAGAAAAATTATGAAAAGAGGAATTATTGAAGGGATATTTTGATAAGTTGAATTCTGAAGAGAAAGGGGATGAAAAATTATCAAAAGAGGAGGGGGGTGAGTCATGGAGAGAGGTGGAAGATGTTAAGAGGATGAAACAGGGTAAAGCACCAGGTGTAGACTATCTAACTGTGGAAATGATAAGAGAAGCAGGAATACAATGATTATACAGAGGGTTGAGATTAATATGAAAGGAAAACAAAGTACCAGAAGACCGGCAGAAATACTGGAAGAGGTGTACGAATTGTGAGGCAATTACGCTGATATGCCACTGTAGCACTCTAGAATAATGCGAGAAGATATTGGAAAAGAAAATCATCATCAACAACTGTTTTCATCCTGTGGCCAGGTCAGTTTAGTAAAATGTTTTCATCCTCCTCTTCCTTCCACCATTCTTCTCCTCTCACTTGAACACTTCCTGTTATCTGCTCCTGCTCCTCTTATATCCTTCTTGGCACCCCTTGCAGTCTTTTCCCTAGATACATTTCCAACATTTTCTTTGGTATTCTCTCTTTTTCATCCTTCTTACATGCCCATACCATCTCGGGCTTGCTTCCTCTACTATCTCATGTACTCCCTGTATCCCTTCTCTTTCCTGGATAACTTCATCTCTACTCTTGTTTCTCCTCATGAACTTCATTCTCATGGCCGTTACTTTCCTAGTCTCTCATTCACTCCATGTTTTAGCTGCATGTGTGACAATGGGTACAGCACTTCCTTACACTCCATGGGGACTTCTCTTCTCCATAGCACACACCTACAGAACTACTCTCCCTGCAGTTCTCTTTTCATTAAAACCTCTCTACTTGCTCCTTTCTCCTCAATCCCACTTCAAAGATATTTTATATTCAGTATTTTTCTCAGTTCTACTCCATCCAACCTCATATCTTTATTAGGCCTTGTCCTCTGTCTTGTCATTACCATCCCTTCACACTTTGCCATCCTAAAGAAAATAAATAATCTAAAATAGAAGGAATTTGGAAAAAGGAGCAGCACTATATAGGGAACAGAGGTTTATGATACTTGATCTTTGGTATATGACACAGATTATGGAAAGAAGGTGTGGATTTAGGAAGGAATTGGTAATGGTGTTTGTGTATGTGGAGAAGGCAGATGATAGCGTGGAGAGTAATGAAGGAGGCTGAAGTGGAAAGAGGAGTTGTAATTAGAGTAAAATGCAAGGCAAAATTTTATGGGCCTGTAATGAGGATAGAAAAGGAAAAAATTTCTTTAAGAAAGGCGTAGATAAAGTGTATAAGCTAGGAAAAATACCACAAATAAGACAAAGCGATGGGAAGAACAGTTAAAACCAATTGTGCAATAAAAAGGAAAGGAATGGAAGAAATTAAAGGAGGAAGGAAAGAGGAAGGTGGAAGCGTTTTACCGAACTGACTCGGCCACAAATGATGATGAGTCAGATGGAATGGCCCTCTTGCAACATATTTGCTGGTAGTTCCACTTAGCTGTGTATCATGGACATAGTTGTTCACACTTGTCTACATACTTTGTGTCTTATGTTTATACATCTATTAGGTACACTTTGACGTATTACACTATGGTCCTATTTTAAAAACTACGTCATAGTGGAACCATGCAAAGGTAAGCTTGCAACAATTCAGGTTAAATTAAGGGTATTAATTTTTATATAGCACTAAAATAAATTATTATATGAGGGGTGGATTCACAGGGGTGGCCCCGTGTCACATGACCCCCCCTCCTAACAATAATAATCAATAAATTAAACCAATTAAATTTATGTTAACAGCTTCAGTGACTGCATGGTCTAAGGTACTACTCTCCCTATTGACTAAAGTGCTGATGACTGGGAGAGCGTGGTTCAATCCCATTCTGCTGTACAGAGGGTGGGTTTTCCTGAATGGGACCCCATTCTCCTCGCAAATGTGGGTACACTTCATCCAAATTCAACCTTCCTCATCCCTAATGCACCAACGTTATTATTACATAAATGTAGCAGAGCTAAACACTGGTGTGATAGTCACTTAAAATCCCACTAGCCAGTTGCTTTGCATGTATTATATCACGGTCAAGAATTGATTTACATTTTTAAATTTCACATTCATAGTTAACCTAACTAGATTACATTTATTTAACTTTTTAGTTGTTATTGGTAATTTGCTACACTCCTACCCCTTTTCTCTCTTCACGAAAACCCTGAATCCATACCCTCATTATTTGAAAATTTGGGATCAAGGAAATGAACAGCAACCAATAGCTTAAATTATTAACTATTTCTTAAAGATGGGTCAAAGTCACTATCTTACATTAATAATAATATTTATATTTAGCACCGCGTCTTACTACCCGTTCGGGTTATACGCTTTAAGTACTAATTACTCTAATGGATTAGGAATT
>CABFOW010005986.1:0-13811 GCA_902141385.1 Timema californicum
TTACACATTAGCGTAAGTGCGTATAACCCGAATGGGTAGTAAGACGTGGTGCTAATAATAATAATAATAATAATAATAGTTTCTATGTATAAACAATAAAAGAGAAAGAACACAGTGCCTATACATTTCAAGCTGTTGTAAAACGATTAGTTGACACTGGTCGCGCCACGACGCGGTGTGAAGGTCCTTGTACTAACATTGTGTTGGTTCCGCCTTGGGAGAAATGGTAATGAGTGTAATTAAGAGTGTTTACACAGACTGGGAAAGGTTTGTTACAAACCTTTAATTAGCATACTCTTAACATTGCCATTGTACCATATTAATTAACATTCCATAATGTAATTTTACTCATATATACTTTTAGAAAATTGATGCTACTTTTTTTGTTTTTTTGCAAATATTGTGCTTTTTTTTATTATGTATCTCTTCAAGATAATTCTAGTGCTTTTCCTTAAAACTTAACCTTTTTTTTATATGCATTTTGATTAGTTAGTTTAAGTATATGGGCACCAAGACGTGCAGTATTTATATATTTTTAAAGGACCATTGACCTTGGTGGTCTTGGGCTAAAGTTTTTCTACTCAGAAGCTGATGTTCGGGGGGTTCAAACCCAGCCTGTGTCAACATTTTTTCCTTGAGCGATAAAAATCAGTAACACAACTTCCTTCGGCAAGGAAGTAAAGCAGTCGTCCCCGTGTCAATTCGTAGGCCCTTTCGCTCTCGATATTAGAAATTATCGTGAGCTGATTTAATCAGTTGGTTCAGAAAGTTCCCGTTAATTACCTCCTTCCTTACACCTTAAACCATTAGCGTAATTAGTACATAAGCTTATAAATATCATATCCTGAAAAATTGAAAAATGACACCTGGACACGGTAATCGAACCCGGGAGCTTTGACTTAGTACGCCAGTGCTCTAACCACTGAGCTATCCAGGAATCGGCCCGTGTCTATGGTCATTCTTCACTCTTATTTTAAGGCAGAGTCTATGATGGATGTGCGGAAATCATCGGCTACAAATGTGTGATTTTATTAAGATCACGACTGTGCTGGCGGCCGGGGTTCAATCCTCGGTCCTGGCACAGATTTAACTGATTACCAAACCCTTCCTTCCCCTCTGACAAGACGTCTTGTGAATGTGGGGAATGCCAGGCCTCCACCGTGGTTCGGATTACCACGTTAAACTGTAGGTCCTCCATTTCATCTCGCCATCACCCTACCATTACACATTAGCGTAAGTGCGTACAACCCGAACGGGTAGTAAGACGCGGTGCTAAAAATGATAATAATAATAATAATAATTAAGATCACGAGCTATCAGATAACGCAGCCACCTTCGACTCGGTAGTTGGCTTATTGCAGCACAAATGATAATATTATCACCTATGCTGGGAATCGAACTAGGGACACTTAACTCAGTATGCAGATACACTACCGACCGACTACGATAAGGTGTCTGACTTGGATTTCCACTTCCACCCCACCTTAAGAGCCTTGTTTCAATCCTCGTCTACACCCAATCATCTTACAGAAATGTATATAAAACTATCCATGAAAGCAACATCTACCTTTGCTAATGATTGTTATATACATCATCAAGGGAAAAAAAGAAGATATTAATCCACTCTACGCGTGGGTAGTACAGCGAATGGGTGTCATCCGGTTAGTGGCGACACGACAGGTTATTATTCCCCTTTGATGTAAATAAAACCGGTATGTTGAAAGTGAATGTAAATAGTCAATGCATCACGTAAATTGGAGACTCTAACGCACGAGTAGACCACGTTTTTGTCGAGAGACCCGCTCTGGAAGGCCTTATTTATTATCAGAATCCTACTGTACACTGGTATTATGGTAGGATAAAAGACCTTCGAAAACGCTAGAGTAAGTCCGTTTCCTCTTAGGGGAAATGTTTGCACAACAATCATATCTCTCTATCATTTTAGACTCGATAATCAATATTTACCTTTTTTTATGGGTCAAAATTTATAACTGAGGAATTTAATAGCAACGCGATTACCTGATGATATGTAACCCTTAATAAAATTTCGAAAATTTTAAACGCAAGTTGAAATTTTAATACGAAGTGTTGAACCCTGTGGACCTAATATCTATTTTTTGTTATTGGTTCAAATGTAGGCTACTAATGAGAACTTTAATTCTTTACAAATAAAATTTAAAACCGGGAGTAAAAAAAAATGTTTTAAATAATTGTAGTGCAATTTGTGCTCGAGTTTGTTAGTGTTTATTATTTTGTTTCACATATATTATAAATATATGTCATCACAGACCTTCGAGAACTTAAAGGAAGGCCTTTTATTCTACCAAAATACTACTAAACGGTAGGATTATAGTAATAGATAAGGCCTTCCTTAACGGGCTCCCTACGGAAATCAAGGTATAATTAATGTTATTTTTTATTTAGTTAATTATTGGTTAAAGGAGGTGATGAGGGGTTGGGGGGGGGGTGCGGGGGTTGTTAACGGGAAACTTTGACCAAAGGTGTGTTTCAGCTCACGTGATACAACTTGTTTTTTAACCTTCTATCTCACCACCGCTATTCTCCTTTCATTACGACAAATGAAAACCCACATCGGTGGACGCACGGATTGAACGTCAAGCTCATCTGGTATGTTTTGGTTTTTTTGGTGGTGGTATAGTCGGGTTTCTAATCTTGGGCCTGATTTATTGAGGAAAGGGTTTGTCTCCCATTGTTCCTCCACGCAAATGTGAGTACATTCAATCTAAGTTCTAACCAACTCGTCCTTATCCTATAAGCTTATCTTGGTGATCCACACCCCGAGGAGTACGAGGGGGAAATAAAATAAAACCAATTGCACGATCACTGGTTATTATACGTTTAGTTCAAAACAAACAAATATGAACAAATCTTAAATGAATTGACAGTTGCCCGCTTCGGTGGCCACACGGTCTAACGCGCTACTCTCTCAGTAGACTAGACTTCCGATGACGGGAAGATTGAGGTTCGAATCTCGGTTGGTTTTACTGAGGGTGGTTTTTTCTAAATGGTCCTAAACTCAGATGCGGGTACATTTCATCTAAATATAACCTTCCTAATCCCTTAAACTATTGGTTTGATTAGTACATGATCGTATAGCCTGAACGGGTAGTAAAACGCCGTGCTAAAAATTTAAAAAATATATATCACAGTTTATGAAATATTCGTTTCTAATAAGAACTAAAAATGTATCGGATAAAAAGACTAGAATTTAAGATCTTGCTGCATTATTATGTTTCAAATATTTACCATTAACCACATTAAAAGTGGCGCCAAAATTCCCAAAAGAAAAAAAATATAATGGAATAATCGCTTTGATGCAACGTGTTTCACCATCCCCCCCCCCTAACCCCCCACCGACCCCTAATATTCTCACTCGTCAGCCGGGAGTCATGTGAAGCTTTAGGTATACAATGTACAAAATGTTGTGCAATAAAGAATTGTAGTTAAGCCTGTGAAAATTTATCTATATTTTTACTAATATCGATCATTTACTTTAGATACTAGTGGTTTTTTTTACTCGATAATTTTTTTATGATACTTTTACTAATATTAGTACACACAGTATGGTATCGAAAGAAACAACATTTTTGTTTTCTCACTCATACTTGGATTGAATGTTTACTAGGGTTAAAGAAGGTTACAAAATGGATTGAAAAAATAAATTACTAATTATACTTAGCTAGTAGATAACTTTCCATCGGCTACATTTTCATAGATATTTTGAAAGCTGGTATGGTAAGACCTTATATAATATCCATTATACAATCTATCTGTCATAACCTCTAAGTTCCAACTCATAACATAAACGTGATCGACCAAAATATATTATAATATGCTTAAATCAATAACATTTTCAGTGTTTAAATAAATATGAAAATATTATTATTTGGTTAGGTAGTCTTAAGTTTTGTTTTAGTGTTTCCACAGGCTCCATACCCTCATACTCACTATCACCCTCATACTCACCACCACCCTCATACTCACTATTACCCTCATACTCACTAACACCCTCACACTCACTATTACCCTCATACTCAGTATCACCATCATACTCACTATTACCCTCATACTCACTATCACCATCATACTCACTATCAACCTCATACTCCTTATCACCCTCATACTCACTATTACCCTCATACTCACTATCAACATCATACTCACTATTACCCTCATACTCACTATCACTATCATACTCACTATTAACCTCATACTCACTATTAACCTCATACTCACTATCACCATCATACTCACTATCATCATCGTACTCACTATTATCCTCATACTCACTATATCCATCATACTCACTATCAACCTCATACTCCTTATCACCCTCATACACACTATCACCATCATACTCACTATCAACCTCATATTCCTTATCACACTCATACTCACTATTACCATCATACTCACTATTACCTTCATACTCAATATTACCTTCATACTCACTATTACCCTCATACTCACTATCACCATCATACTCATTATCAACCTCATACTCACTATTACCCTCATACACACTATCACCATCATACTCACTATCACCATCATACTCACTATTACCATCATACTCACTATCACCATCATACTCACTATCACCTTCATACTCACTATCACCATCATACTCACTATCAACCTCATACTCACTATTACCCTCATACTCACTATTACCTTCATACTCACTATCCCCTTCATACTCACTATCACCATCATACTCACTATCAACCTCATAATCACTATCAACCTCATACTCACTATTACCCTCATACTCACTATTACCATCATACTCATTATCCCCTTCATACTCACTATCAACCTCATTCTCACTATTACCATCATTTTTACTATTACCCTCATACACACTATCCCCCTCATACTCACTATCACCCTCATACTCACTATTACCCTCATACTCACTATTACCCTCATACTCACTAATCCCCTCATACTCACTATCACCATCATACTCATTATCAACCTCATACTCACTATTACCCTCATACTCACTATCACCTTCATACTCACTATTACCATCATACTCACTATCAACCTTATATTCACTATTACCCTCATACTCACTATCACCATCATACTCACTATCAACCTCATACTCACTATTACCCTCATACTCACTATTACCCTCATTTTCACTATCCCCTTCATACTCACTATCACCCTCATACTCACTATTACCCTCATACTCACTATCACCCTCATACTCACTATTATCCTCATACTCACTATCACCATCATACTCACTATCAACCTCATACTCACTATCAACCTCATACTCACTATTACCCTCATACTCACTATCCCCTTCATACTCACTATCACCTTCATACTCACTATCACCCTCATACTCACTATCACCCTCATACTCACCATCACCTTCATACTCACTATCAACCTCATACTCACTATCACCCTCATACTCACTATCACCTTCATACTCACTATCACCTTCATACTCACTATCACCCTCATACTCACTATCAACCTCATACTCACTATCACCCTCATACCCACTATCACCCTCATACTCACTATCATCATCACCTCGTCTCATATGGTCATAGAAAGAGCCTCCAGGAATGGATGTACTATTAGTACATTTTGTTGTCCCCTTGACAACGGTACATTAGTACTGGGTAATATTTCCACTACTGGACTACGAGTGATGTAACCCAGACGCGCAATATTATTATTTTATGTTTATTATAATTCAAATAAAACTTAAATTGTAACGCTTTCTATTAATAATTTGATGTCTGTTAAATACGTTACCATATACTCAATTAGTTCATACCCGGCAGATCTATTACCAACATTCCAAAAGTTGTACAATAAAAATGCCCAATATATGACGTGTTCTATTCCTTGAAAATGTATACAATAAGTTTTGCAAAGTAGATCTTGTACAATTCTTGGTGTTGACGCGACTCCATCTTAAGTCTACTATAATTCTTGTACAAATTGTTGTGTCGTGTGTACCGGGCACAGCCATCCTCTCTCCCCCACAAGAATAAGCCCCCTCGCCCATGTGTTTATTCCTCGACTGGGAGTCAAATCACGACCCCTGGTTCGAGGTCCACGGTTGTAGAACATTCCCCGGAAACTCGCGGTTTCTGTTTGGATTCTATTTAACATCGTCGTGACAGTGAAACGTGTTGATCAATCCTAACTAGGTAAGTTGGCAAGCGTGACCAAACATTGGGGTGACTTTCTATTTGGTTACCTTACTTGGGTTAGCCTGGCCTACCTGGGACTAAGGCTGGTTCAAAACAGGAACCTCCTGGAACTAAGGCTGGTTCAAAACAGGAACCGCCTGGAACTAGGGCTGGTTCAAAACAGGAACCGCCTGGGACTAAGGCTGGTTCAAAACAGGAACCGCCTGGAACTAAGGCTGGTTCAAAACAGGAACCGCCTGGGACTAAGGCTGGTTCAAAACAGGAACCGCCTGGAACTAAGGCTGGTTCAAAACAGGAACCGCCTGGAACTAAGGCTGGTTCAAAATAGGAACCGCCTGGGACTAAGGCTGGTTCAAAACAGGAACCTTCTGGGACTAAGGCTGGTTCAAAACAGGAACCGCCTGGAACTAAGGCTGGTTCAAAATAGGAACCGTCTGGAACTAAGGCTGGTTCAAAACAGGAACCGCCTGGAACTAAGGCTGGTTCAAAACAGGAACCGTCTGGAACTAAGGCTGGTTCAAAACCGGAACCACTTGACATGTGTTGTTCTGAAATAAAGAGGGCTGAACCCTTTTCAGATAGACAAATTTCCGGATATGAATTTAATACCAACTGAAGAGTTAAAATGTGAAAAAATTATTGTAAATTAGATAACACACATAGCTACATAAAAGTATTGTTTGTATATTTATGTACATACAGTATTTGAATAAAGGGTTATTTGATATAACAAAGTTAAATACAAAACAACACTTAAGTTGTCATTTCTTCATAAAAATGTCTGACATTTTATTTTGACTAATTTTACTCAATTTGTATTTTTTTATAAATAAAGGTTTAACTGACTTCAGCCACTGAAAAAATACATACATAAAAATACGATTACCCGCTTCGGTAACCGCGTTGTCTACGCGCTACTCTAGTGTTGGACTAGACTGCTGAAGACGGGGAGATCGGGGGTTCGATGCTGGTCGAGTGTACTGGGGGTGTTTTTTCCCCTTAATAGTTTTATATTCTTTTTATCCATGCAAACTTAGTTACACCTCCATATAAATTCAACCTTACTCGTCCTTAACATATTAGCGAGACTAGTACGCATGCGTATAATTAGAGCGGGTAGTAAGACACGGTGCTAAAAAAAGAAGACCTTTACCACCAATGTTGTCTTATTTCTAGACAAATATTGTTACCGTCAATATCTAATTGTATTTTAACATCCATCCCTATTTGAATGAGTAAAAACTACATATTGGGGTCACCCGTATCAATGGACGCGTGGTCTAAAAGTCAGGCTCATCTAGTCTAGTTTGGCCGTGCCAAGTGAATGTACAGTAATATATTGGTAAAAATAAACTTTTACAAAATTCAAACATAATTCTGTGGGAAAATTTAATAACCAAGGCCCAGATTTTGATGAATTGAAAATGATCTAAAAATGACCCATAAACTGAACTAAATATTCTAAATAATTACTTCAAATTAAAAATACTTATTTATTAAAAAGGAGTTTTAATAAATGCACATTACTAAGTCGAACACGTGTTTTTACAATGGAATCTTATTAAAAGTCTTTAACAACAAAATTATTTCTTTCTGCTGAATATAAAATTGATTTATAAATAAGTGCTTGAGAAGTAATAGCTCTACCTCCTCCCAACGCAACCCTCTCCATCCTAGTTGCAGTCTCACCAGGAATATGTGTTTACAACCAGACAAGCAAAGAGGATACTAAGTTCATGGCCTACTTTATCTTCTCATTCAGACAACTGTGATACAAAGCTCATGGCCTACATTATCTTCTCATTCAGACGACTGTGATACAAAGTTCATGACCTACATTATCTTCTCATTCAGACGACTGTGATACAAAGTTCATGACCTACATTATCTTCTCATTCAACAACTGTGATACAAAGTTCATGGCCTACATTATCTTCTAATTCAGACAACTGTGATATAAAGTTCATGGCCTACATTATCTTCTAATTCAGACAACTGTGATACAAAGTTCATGGCCTACATTATCTTCTTGTACCGACAACTGTGTGATCAAATAATTTATGTTTGATTATTTATTTATTTATAAAATTCCAATAGTATTTAAAAATATTCTCTTACAACATGAATGCCTTTAAATTACTCAAAAATCCAAAATAAAAGGATGAAAATTATCTCTTAAAGGACCGTAACCAAGAAAATATTACCTAAAATTCCAAAATGACCAAAAATGACCAAAAAATAACTTTTAAATATACATTTCTACAACCAGGGTATAATGAACAAAGTTAACTATTAGCATATTATGTGATTAACCAATATAAAGATGACATGTCATCAAAATCCGCGGCCCTGTTGATAACATATAATATTAGTTTAAAATAACCTTTGTACAAAACGTAGTATTTTTCTTCACGCAAAAAGCCAAAATCTTTCATAAAATAGCGCAAAATACGTATTTATTTTATTAGTTGATTAAGTAAAATATATATCTTCACTTGTCACTATTTTTCTCTTGAAATAATTTTATATATTTCATGATCCAGGGGGCCGCAATTTTTTTTAACTTTGGCCCGCAAGTGGCCCTTGGGTCTCGGGTTGAGTACCCCTGGAATAAATGGCTTACCACCCTTCTTATAAGCAAATTCGGATATATTTCCTCAAATATACCTTCTTCATCCTAGCTCAATCGAGTAATCAAATTCGGGACGAGCGGTCATAGTAAGGATATTGGAGGTTAGCGAGTCCTGGTAAGGAACACAATAGGATCGTATGCCCTCTGTGGTTGATGAACCCGGAACTGTTTCTCAAGGAACCTGGGAACCTAGCCACATTGCATTACATAGAACAACCTATTTGAAGGCCACTTTCCAATCGACTTGTCGGCCATTCTCGTTTAAACATCCATTTCTTCTCAAATAAAAATAAATATTACGACACAATCGCACGCACTTTATCATACAACCCGCCTCGGTGGATTAGTTTTAACAAGCTCAGCTTACCCTGGTCAAATGGAGACAGAGTGGGGGATAACATATCACAGGAAACAGTTTTAACAAGCTCAGCTTACCCAGGTCAAATGGAGACAGAGTGGGGGATAACATATCACAGGTACAGTTTTAACAAGCTCTGCTTACCCTGGTCAAATGGGGACAGATTGGGGGAGAACACATCACAGGTACAGTTTTAACAAGCTCTGCTTACCTTGGTCAAATGGAGACAGAGTGGGGGATAACATATCACAGGTACAATTTAAACAAGCTCTGCTTACCCTGGTCAAATGGGGACAGAGTGGGGGAGAACATATCACAGGTACAGTTTTAACAAGCTCTGCTTACCCTGGTCAAATGGGGACAGAGTGGGGGAGAACATATCACAGGTACAGTTTTAACAAGCTCTGCTTACCCTGGTCAAATGAGGACCAAGTGGGGGAGAACATATCACAGGAACAGTTTTAACAAGCTCTGCTTACCCTGGTCAAATGGGGACAGAGTGAGGGAGAACATATCACAGGTACAATTTCAACAAGCTCTGCTTACCCTGGTCAAATGGGGACAGAGTGAGGGAGAACATATCACAGGTACAATTTCAACAAGCTCTGCTTGCCCTGGTCAAATGGGGACAGAGTGAGGGAGAACATATCACAGGAACAGTTTTAACAATCTCTGCTTATCCTGGTCAAATGGGGACAGAGTGGGGGAGAACATATCACAGGAACAGTTTTAACAAGCTCTGCTTACCCTGGTCAAATGGGGACAAAGTGGGGGAGAACATATCACAGGTACAGTTTCAACCAGCTCTGCTTACCCTGGTCAAATGGGGACAAAATGGGGGGAGAACATATCACATGTACAGTTTTAACAAGCTCTGATTACTCTGGTCAAATGGGACCATAGTGTGTGAGAACATATCAAATGTTCAGTTTCAACAAGTTTCTAAGTCTTCAGAGTTTGATTCTTGGAATTAGCGAAAAATGTGTTATTTATGAAATTAGAGTTTCCCTTTTTACAGTGATGAATTAACTGGTGGGGCTCTAGGTGTTGTGTCTTTAGATTTAACTCAATTTAAAAGACGTGTGCTGATATAATCAGTTGATAAAAACAAGTTCATGTACCTCAAAAATAAATTAAGAAACAGTATTAACAAGTGTTTTTTCTTCTTTCTGATCTCGTCGAGCTCCGGAGAAGAGGAAAAATACTCCCCCAACGTCAATGATAAAGGAAGAACATGGCTTTATCAGAGTAGCGTTTGGATGATATTGTTTTGTAGCTCTTGTTGGATCAACGTGTATTTATAAATAATCTAAGTACAATTATTTTTACTTTGAATATTGACCTTGAAGATTGAATTCAAAATGGAAATTTGTGAATAGTTTTTCATGATAAATAAGAATACTTTTTATTCTTACAAATTACAACTAGTTTTAGGGTAGCTGACAAATAATTTATTTTTGAAAATTTAAATGTTTAAAATATTAGAACAACTTGGTTTAAAATTTTAATATAAAGGGGGATTATTATGATTAACAATATGTGTTTGTTTTTATGAATAGAATTAGTTTAAGAGTGGTGACCTGGCGGTCTAGGGGTAAGTTGTCAGACTTCTGTGCTGGCGGCCGGGGTTCAATCCTCGGTCCCGGAACAGATTTATCTGATTACCAAACCCTTCCTTCACCTCCGACAAGACATCTTGTGAATGTGGGGAATGCCAGGCCTCCACCGTGGTTCGGATTCCACGTTAAACTGTAGGTCTTCCATTTCATCTCACACTCACCCTACCATTACACATTAGCGTAAGAGCGTATAACCCCAACGGGTAGTAAGACGCGGTGCTAATAATAATATTAATAATAATAATATAGGTATTACGTTTTGTTAGGCGATTCAATGGCAGGCTCAACTTTCCGCTTCAATGCTGTCAAGTGGTTGGCTGGAAAATTTTGATTTCTTGTGCAAATATTTCACAATGTCTCAAAGGGAAATGGAAAGAAAATCTTTACCTTTATCGGATAAATATATTTCTGGCCTTAACGGTGATGATTTTGGAAAAGAAATATAACATTTAATCCTCAGTACATAAAGCATTGCTGGCCAGAAATAAAGATGAGTTGTAGGACATGATGGACCGGCTGGTGGAGACAGGGAGAAGATATGGCATGTAGATCAACATTGAGAAGTCTAAAGTAATGGTGATTTAAAAAAAAAATGAAGAGCCGCTGAAAATCGAAATTGAAAACCAGGAACTAGAAAAACGTGGAGAAATTCAAGTACCTAGGAAGTCGGATGAAAAAAGGATTGCTACTGCTCCAAGGAAATTAGGTTGAGAATTGCTATGGCCAAGGAAGATTTTAACAAGAAGAGGTTATTGCTGACCAGCAAGTTGAGTTTGGAACTGGGGAAGAAACTGAAGAAATACCATATTTGGAGTAGAAACTTGGACTCTCAGGTAGATGGAAAATAAATACTTGGAGAGCTTTGAAATGTGGTGCTGGAGAAGACTTGAGAATAGCAGGTGGACAAACAGGGGGACAAATGAACAAGTCCTAAGAAGAGAGGGTGAGAAGAGAACAATTTTGGATGTGATTCTTCGGCGCAAAGCAAACTGTATCGGAGGCATCCTTAGGAGAAACTGTCTTCTGCACGACGTAAAGAAGGAAAGGTTGAGGGAAAGAGGAGCTTAGGAAGAAGGATTCAAATATTGGATGACTCGAAGGAAAGAAGAAAATTCTGGAAGCTGAAGGAGGAGGCAGAGGACAGGGTGCATTGGTGGTCTAAGTTTCACTGACTAAAGGATTGGACTTGTCATAAGACAGAACACCTACTACTACTACTACTACTAATAATAATAATAATAATAATAATAATAATAATAACATAAAGCAAATTTTGTAAATTCTCATTTAAAGCTATTAGATCGGCTGAACGTGATTACAAAGTACAGACTTGTTTCCAAATGTTTGTGTTAGCTTAAAAATACTATTAACCATTCCAGACACGGCAGATTCTGAAGATAGATCATTTAACAAACTTAAGCTGATCAAGAATTATTTAAGTTCTTCAATGTGTCAGGAATATCTCGGAGATTTGGCAAGGCTGATTATTGAATCAAACATTTCCGGAACAATTAATTTTCTTGCTGTGATTCAAAATGTTTCACCAAAAATAAAAATGAAAAGAAAGCTATTTTTTGTAATTTAAATACCAAGTCTATCCATATTTTTTCTTTGACTAGTAATTATTTATACCGATCTGCATTGCAATAAAAAAAAGTATGTTTCAAGATATATTTATTCTCTTCGTGTGTATTGTGGAGTAAGCAAGGATGTACAAATGTGTTTTTCTTCTCTCTGATCATATTTAATATGTTTTATGTTTATTTATATCTGTATGTTATATACAAGAGAAATTCCTCATTCACTCATCAGTCATCACTAATTCTTTCATTTCCCGAATAGTTGGAAAGTTAAAAATTAGCATAGTTGTACATCAGAGAGTATTTAGAAAAACTACAAATATATAAATCAGAAATTCAAAATGGGGATTTAGGAAAGAAATAGGGGGAGGTGGAGGGGAAGTGTGCAGAATTATTATTAGAAAAAAAACTTGTTAGTTGAGGTAGAAAATTAAAATTTGTCATATAGGTTGACAGACAGTTCCTGATAGCCAAATTAATTTTTAATTATAAAATGCATGGGTTAGTTGGTGATAAAGGGGTGGGGGGTGGATTCGCTAGTTTCAAAACTAATATAAATGTTCAAAGAATTCAAGATAATTTATTTATGTTTATCATGGGGGCAGTATAGAAAAATAAAGCTTCTAATGCCCTTCTTTCATTTTGCATACTCTTAATGGCCCTACAGCTCATGACATAAAATTGTAGTGGATGGAAACAGAATTAATGTAAAATGTAAGGGGGCTCGAAAATAACTTTGTACCCCCTGATGAAATTTCTCTCGGCGCCCCTTGGCTCAAGCCGAGCTCCGAGCCGTAACACGCTTCCGGAACAAGACCCGCGAGCCACAAGCGGGACGGGATACCACCCATTTCTTCTTGAACTTGATGTCGGTGACCTGGTGGTCTAGGGGGTAAGGTGTCAGACTTCTGCGCTGGCGGCCGGGGTTCAATCCTCGGTCCCGGCACATATTTATCTGATTACCAAACCCTTCCTTCACCTCTGAAACAGCTCAGACATAGAATTGTAGTGGATGGAAACAGAATTAATGTAAAATGTAAGGGGGCTCGAAAATAACTTTGTACCCCCTGATGACATTTCTCTCGGCGCCCCTGCCTCAAGCCGAGCTCCGAGCCCGTAACACGCTTCCGGAACAAGACCCGCGAGCCACAAGCGGGACGGGATACCACCCATTTCTTCTTGAACTTGATGTCAGTGACCTGGTGGTCTAGGGGTAAGGTGTCAGACTTCTGCGCTGGCAGCCGGGGTTCAATCCTCGGTCCCGGCACAGATTTATCTGATACCAAACCCTTCCTTCACCTCTGACAAGACATCTTGTGAATGTGGGGGAGTGCCAGGCCTCCACCGTGGTTCGGATTCCACGTTAAACTGTAGGTCCTCCATTTCATCTCCCAATCGCCCTACCAT